>OU015497.1:277894-300394 GCA_907164885.2 Dolomedes plantarius | reverse complement strand
CCCTATATTGGCGCTCTCGATAAACATATAATAACATAATATATAGACCTTATATTGGCACTCCCCCCCCCCGAAAAGCATATAGTAACATAATATATAGACCTTATGTTGGTGCCCTCCCCTAAAAACATATAGTAATATAATATATAGACCTTGTATTGGCGCCCCCCACAAAATAATATAGTAATATAATATACATACCTTATATTGGGGACCTCCACTGAAAAACATATAGTAATATAATATATAGACCTTATATTGGGGACCTCCACTGAAAAACATATAGTAATATAATATATAGACCTTATATTGGCGCCCTCCACTGAAAAACATATAGTAATATAATATATAGACCTTATATTGGCGCCCTCCACTGAAAAACATATAGTAATATAATATATAGACCTTATATTGGGGACCTCCACTGAAAAACATATAGTAATATAATATATAGACCTTATATTGGCGCCCTCCACTGAAAAACATATAGTAATATAATATATAGACCTTATATTGGGGACCTCCACTGAAAAACATATAGTAATATAATATATAGACCTTATATTGGCGCCCTCCACTGAAAAACATATAGTAATATAATATATAGACCTTATATTGGGGACCTCCACTGAAAAACATATAGTAATATAATATATAGACCTTATATTGGCGCCCTCCACTGAAAAACATATAGTAATATAATATATAGACCTTATATTGGGGACCTCCACTGAAAAACATATAGTAATATAATATATAGACCTTATATTGGCGCCCTCCACTGAAAAACATATAGTAATATAATATATAGACCTTATATTGGGGACCTCCACTGAAAAACATATAGTAATATAATATATAGACCTTATATTGGGGACCTCCACTGAAAAACATATAGTAATATAATATATAGACCTTATATTGGCGCCCTCCACTGAAAAACATATAGTAATATAATATATAGACCTTATATTGGCGCCCTCCACTGAAAAACATATAGTAATATAATATATAGACCTTATATTGGCGCCCTCCACTGAAAAACATATAGTAATATAATATATAGACCTTATATTGGGGACCTCCACTGAAAAACATATAGTAATATAATATATAGACCTTATATTGGCGCCCTCCACTGAAAAACATATAGTAATATAATATATAGACCTTATATTGGGGACCTCCACTGAAAAACATATAGTAATATAATATATAGACCTTATATTGGGGACCTCCACTGAAAAACATATAGTAATATAATATATAGACCTTATATTGGCGCCCTCCACTGAAAAACATATAGTAATATAATATATAGACCTTATATTGGCGCCCTCCACTGAAAAACATATAGTAATATAATATATAGACCTTATATTGGCGCCCTCCACTGAAAAACATATAGTAATATAATATATAGACCTTATATTGGGGACCTCCACTGAAAAACATATAGTAATATAATATATAGACCTTATATTGGCGCCCTCCACTGAAAAACATATAGTAATATAATATATAGACCTTATATTGGGGACCTCCACTGAAAAACATATAGTAATATAATATATAGACCTTATATTGGCGCCCTCCACTGAAAAACATATAGTAATATAATATATAGACCTTATATTGGGGACCTCCACTGAAAAACATATAGTAATATAATATATAGACCTTATATTGGGGACCTCCACTGAAAAACATATAGTAATATAATATATAGACCTTATATTGGCGCCCTCCACTGAAAAACATATAGTAATATAATATATAGACCTTATATTGGCGCCCTCCACTGAAAAACATATAGTAATATAATATATAGACCTTATATTGGGGACCTCCACTGAAAAACATATAGTAATATAATATATAGACCTTATATTGGCGCCCTCCACTGAAAAACATATAGTAATATAATATATAGACCTTATATTGGCGCCCTCCACTGAAAAACATATAGTAATATAATATATAGACCTTATATTGGCGCCCTCCACTGAAAAACATATAGTAATATAATATATAGACCTTATATTGGGGACCTCCACTGAAAAACATATAGTAATATAATATATAGACCTTATATTGGGGACCTCCACTGAAAAACATATAGTAATATAATATATAGACCTTATATTGGCGCCCTCCACTGAAAAACATATAGTAATATAATATATAGACCTTATATTGGCGCCCTCCACTGAAAAACATATAGTAATATAATATATAGACCTTATATTGGGGACCTCCACTGAAAAACATATAGTAATATAATATATAGACCTTATATTGGCGCCCTCCACTGAAAAACATATAGTAATATAATATATAGACCTTATATTGGGGACCTCCACTGAAAAACATATAGTAATATAATATATAGACCTTATATTGGCGCCCTCCCCGAAAAACATATAGTAATATAATATATAGACCTTATATTGGGGACCTCCACTGAAAAACATATAGTAATATAATATATAGACCTTATATTGGGGACCTCCACTGAAAAACATATAGTAATATAATATATAGACCTTATATTGGCGCCCTCCACTGAAAAACATATAGTAATATAATATATAGACCTTATATTGGCGCCCTCCACTGAAAAACATATAGTAATATAATATATAGACCTTATATTGGGGACCTCCACTGAAAAACATATAGTAATATAATATATAGACCTTATATTGGGGACCTCCACTGAAAAACATATAGTAATATAATATATAGACCTTATATTGGCGCCCTCCCCGAAAAACATATAGTAATATAATATATAGACCTTATATTGGGGACCTCCACTGAAAAACATATAGTAATATAATATAGACCTTATATTGGCGCCCTCCACTGAAAAACATATAGTAATATAATATATAGACCTTATATTGGGGACCTCCACTGAAAAACATATAGTAATATAATATATAGACCTTATATTGGGGACCTCCACTGAAAAACATATAGTAATATAATATATAGACCTTATATTGGGGACCTCCACTGAAAACATATAGTAATATAATATATAGACCTTATATTGGCGCCCTCCACTGAAAAACATATAGTAATATAATATATAGACCTTATATTGGCGCCCTCCACTGAAAAACATATAGTAATATAATATATAGACCTTATATTGGCGCCCTCCACTGAAAAACATATAGTAATATAATATATAGACCTTATATTGGGGACCTCCACTGAAAACATATAGTAATATAATATATAGACCTTATATTGGCGCCCTCCACTGAAAAACATATAGTAATATAATATATAGACCTTATATTGGGGACCTCCACTGAAAAACATATAGTAATATAATATATAGACCTTATATTGGCGCCCTCCACTGAAAAACATATAGTAATATAATATATAGACCTTATATTGGGGACCTCCACTGAAAAACATATAGTAATATAATATATAGACCTTATATTGGGGACCTCCACTGAAAAACATATAGTAATATAATATATAGACCTTATATTGGCGCCCTCCACTGAAAAACATATAGTAATATAATATATAGACCTTATATTGGCGCCCTCCACTGAAAAACATATAGTAATATAATATATAGACCTTATATTGGGGACCTCCACTGAAAAACATATAGTAATATAATATATAGACCTTATATTGGCGCCCTCCACTGAAAAACATATAGTAATATAATATATAGACCTTATATTGGCGCCCTCCACTGAAAAACATATAGTAATATAATATATAGACCTTATATTGGCGCCCTCCACTGAAAAACATATAGTAATATAATATATAGACCTTATATTGGGGACCTCCACTGAAAAACATATAGTAATATAATATATAGACCTTATATTGGGGACCTCCACTGAAAAACATATAGTAATATAATATATAGACCTTATATTGGCGCCCTCCACTGAAAAACATATAGTAATATAATATATAGACCTTATATTGGCGCCCTCCACTGAAAAACATATAGTAATATAATATATAGACCTTATATTGGGGACCTCCACTGAAAAACATATAGTAATATAATATATAGACCTTATATTGGCGCCCTCCACTGAAAAACATATAGTAATATAATATATAGACCTTATATTGGGGACCTCCACTGAAAAACATATAGTAATATAATATATAGACCTTATATTGGCGCCCTCCACTGAAAAACATATAGTAATATAATATATAGACCTTATATTGGGGACCTCCACTGAAAAACATATAGTAATATAATATATAGACCTTATATTGGGGACCTCCACTGAAAAACATATAGTAATATAATATATAGACCTTATATTGGCGCCCTCCACTGAAAAACATATAGTAATATAATATATAGACCTTATATTGGCGCCCTCCACTGAAAAACATATAGTAATATAATATATAGACCTTATATTGGGGACCTCCACTGAAAAACATATAGTAATATAATATATAGACCTTATATTGGGGACCTCCACTGAAAAACATATAGTAATATAATATATAGACCTTATATTGGCGCCCTCCACTGAAAAACATATAGTAATATAATATATAGACCTTATATTGGGGACCTCCACTGAAAAACATATAGTAATATAATATATAGACCTTATATTGGCGCCCTCCACTGAAAAACATATAGTAATATAATATATAGACCTTATATTGGGGACCTCCACTGAAAAACATATAGTAATATAATATATAGACCTTATATTGGCGCCCTCCACTGAAAAACATATAGTAATATAATATATAGACCTTATATTGGGGACCTCCACTGAAAAACATATAGTAATATAATATATAGACCTTATATTGGGGACCTCCACTGAAAAACATATAGTAATATAATATATAGACCTTATATTGGCGCCCTCCACTGAAAAACATATAGTAATATAATATATAGACCTTATATTGGGGACCTCCACTGAAAAACATATAGTAATATAATATATAGACCTTATATTGGCGCCCTCCACTGAAAAACATATAGTAATATAATATATAGACCTTATATTGGCGCCCTCCACTGAAAAACATATAGTAATATAATATATAGACCTTATATTGGGGACCTCCACTGAAAAACATATAGTAATATAATATATAGACCTTATATTGGCGCCCTCCACTGAAAAACATATAGTAATATAATATATAGACCTTATATTGCCGACCTCCACTGAAAAACATATAGTAATATAATATATAGACCTTATATTGGCGCCCTCCACTGAAAAACATATAGTAATATAATATATAGACCTTATATTGGGGACCTCCACTGAAAAACATATAGTAATATAATATATAGACCTTATATTGGCGCCCTCCACTGAAAAACATATAGTAATATAATATATAGACCTTATATTGGGGACCTCCACTGAAAAACATATAGTAATATAATATATAGACCTTATATTGGGGACCTCCACTGAAAAACATATAGTAATATAATATATAGACCTTATATTGGCGCCCTCCACTGAAAAACATATAGTAATATAATATATAGACCTTATATTGGCGCCCTCCACTGAAAAACATATAGTAATATAATATATAGACCTTATATTGGCACCCTCCACTGAAAAACATATAGTAATATAATATATAGACCTTATATTGGCGCCCTCCACTGAAAAACATATAGTAATATAATATATAGACCTTATATTGGCGCCCTCCACTGAAAAACATATAGTAATATAATATATAGACCTTATATTGGGGACCTCCACTGAAAAACATATAGTAATATAATATATAGACCTTATATTGGCGCCCTCCACTGAAAAACATATAGTAATATAATATATAGACCTTATATTGGCGCCCTCCACTGAAAAACATATAGTAATATAATATATAGACCTTATATTGGCGCCCTCCACTGAAAAACATATAGTAATATAATATATAGACCTTATATTGGCGCCCTCCACTGAAAAACATATAGTAATATAATATATAGACCTTATATTGGCGCCCTCCACTGAAAAACATATAGTAATATAATATATAGACCTTATATTGGGGACCTCCACTGAAAAACATATAGTAATATAATATATAGACCTTATATTGGCGCCCTCCACTGAAAAACATATAGTAATATAATATATAGACCTTATATTGGGGACCTCCACTGAAAAACATATAGTAATATAATATATAGACCTTATATTGGGGACCTCCACTGAAAAACATATAGTAATATAATATATAGACCTTATATTGGCGCCCTCCACTGAAAAACATATAGTAATATAATATATAGACCTTATATTGGCGCCCTCCACTGAAAAACATATAGTAATATAATATATAGACCTTATATTGGGGACCTCCACTGAAAAACATATAGTAATATAATATATAGACCTTATATTGGCGCCCTCCACTGAAAAACATATAGTAATATAATATATAGACCTTATATTGGGGACCTCCACTGAAAAACATATAGTAATATAATATATATACCTTATATTGGCGCCCTCCCCTAAATACATATAGTAATATAATATATAGACCATATATTGGCGCCCCCCACAAAGTAATATAGTAATATAATATATAGACCTTATATTGGGGCCCTCCCCTGAAAAACATATAGTAATATAATATATAGACCTTATATTGGCATCCACCTCGAAAACATATAGTAATATACTATATGGATCTTACATTGGCGCCCCTCTGCGAGTGGCGCCCGGGGCATGATAGACCCCCTTGCCCCCTTTGCTACGCCACTGACGTCATTTTTCTAAGGCGCATCCCAGTTAGAACCCCCTCCCCTAGAAATAAAACTTTCCGTTGACGTCAATTAGGGCGTGCGTCATTTCACCGGGCAGATAGATCTTGAACCCCAGCGTCGAGACGGTGAATTTCCGTCTTTGGCCACACAACAGGAATCTATGATTTGGAAACGACACAGGGGAATGTTCCCTTTGAAGATTCGGCGCGGAATGAACCCAGTAGGTGTCCTGTTGCTATCCCGCTTTAGTGTCTCGAGACGGGGTCAGCCTGAGTCACACTTTCAGTTTCGCGAATAATTAATTCACTGCGGAAGTGCAGGGTGCTGTTCCATCCGCGTTTCTTCGAATTCCGAGTCTCGCAGAATTCTCGCATTGCAATGAACGTCCGCGTCGGCCTGTATCTGCCCGCTTTCGGGCATTTCCGCATCCAGGAAGAGACGGAACGCCATTTTTGACCCTCTTCGGTGTTTTTTCATCGCGTTCCGGAGCTTTTGTTATCGAACGATTTTCCATGGGGAAAAAATGGGGCGATAAGTAACGATTTTGGATTCGCTCAATCCAATATTAAACCCATGGAGAAATGAATTATACCTCGGATTATACCTCAGATTCCGAAATCTCACGATGGAAGCATTTTATCGTAAAATATTTTGGATTGGAACCATACGGTAAGAACTCGGGAGACACGAGGAAAAAACGAAACACAGACGGAAATGTTTACAAAATCTCGGACTTTGAGCACAAATCCCGTTTCACTGATTACTCTGTTCGGGGCATCAAGCACTTCTATTTTATTCCCCCCCCCCCATAAAAAACGTTATTCAAATTCTGTCACTCGTCGCATATAAAGACTTCCGTCGGAGAACACAATCCTTTTCGAAAAGACTTTCAAAATGACAATCCGACAAGAATGAGATGCAGGAAATGAATTGTCCCTTGTCCGTTTTCGAATCCAAATTGAGAATAATGGAGTTTTCTCGCACCCCCGGGGTGGAGGAGAGGAAAATTAAACGTCGATAAATTGAAAGCAGCTGACTTCGGGGTGGCAGATTTGGGACCAGGTTCTGTCTGATTGGAGAAGGCATTAAAAGACTCGATCCAATTGGTTGTTGATTTCTCTTCGTGCGGGGCAAGTAAACAGTTCCCGACAGGACTCCGGACATGATGTTATGGCGGGAACACTATTTGCAATTTGTGTAATTATTGACATTTTATACGTGAGTAATGGTGTCTTTCTATATATTGTAGCGTAATATTATATATATATTATATATATAATATAATATTGTAGCTATCTATATATTGTAGCGTAAAAGTTAAGGCGATTCTCTGAGGCGTTGCTAAAAATTACTATTATGGGATCCATAACAAAGCAAAGACAGAGTCCTAATTAAAAAGCGAAGGCCAATTTTTTAAAAACAAAAACTCAACAATTTATTAACAAAAAAATTAAACAAAATTAAACATTAGACACTTTCGACATATTCACTTAAATTTACGTGCAGATTCACATTGCGCGCTCCAGGACCCATT
The DNA here is from genome assembly GCA_907164885.2 of Dolomedes plantarius. Classification (NCBI taxonomy): domain Eukaryota; kingdom Metazoa; phylum Arthropoda; class Arachnida; order Araneae; family Dolomedidae; genus Dolomedes; species Dolomedes plantarius. The sequence continues at coordinate 292,067 of OU015497.1, read as the reverse complement.
CACACACAGGAGCATAGAAATAACACGTCTGCACAGGGCGCATTCTAGCCAGTGTCTCTCTCTTGGATGTCTGGATTTTCAGCCGGGGGGGGGGGCAGATTATCGGCTGACAGCTCTTCTTAGTGCCGAAACTTTATCGCCCGCCGAATGTCACTCGCATGAAGCTATCGCTAAGAGAAGACAGCTTTATGACGGGAGTGAAATCATTTTCTGTTTTCCAAACAATTACCCGTACCACTTGTTAGGGAAACCGCCCGATAAACACACAGCTGTGTTTCGTGCAATCTGTGAGGTCTTGGAAAAAAATAACCCCATACTGGTAGTACGCTACAATATATAAAACAGTTCCGTAACTGACTGACTGACTGACTGACATACAACGCACAGACCAAACCGCTGGACCTAAAGGGCTGACATGTTGCATATCGATTCTTCTCATAGTGTAGGGGTGCACTAAGAAAGATTTTTGAAAAATTCCTCTTAGATTTTTTTAAATTAAATTTTTAAGCTGTTTTTGTAACATTCATTAGCAGGGGTATTCCACCAGTTATCTACCGTCGAAGCTCTCAAAAGATTTTTTCATTGATTGCGATAAAAGAAGACAGGGAGGATAAAAGAGGAAATAAGTTCGGGTTTTTCCAAACAAAATATAGACCCGGAACGAATTCGCCGGCCCTCATATCCAATTCGGAAAAAACCCTCGGGAGAGAGGGAATAAAAATGGGATGTTTCAATTCGAATCCTACTCTAGGAAGAGGGAGCTCAATAGCTTCGAATTTCTGGGGATTTTTTGTTCGACGGGACTGGGCAGTTCGCCTCCGGAAAACGAGGGTTGCACTATGGCTTAGGTTCCATTGACATGCGATTCTGTGTCTCTGCGTTCTGGACAGATAGGTCTCAGATAACCGCCTTTTTTTTCGCTGAACCAGTTTAGAAGAAGATGCTGCGTATTTGCGTCGTCCCGGGAGACTACATATTTTCCCTGTTCCTCGTCGTCATGGAATCGATCTTGAAAGCGATGTAACTAAAGCTTTCTGTAAAGGCATGTCTGCGGAATTCAGGACAGCGTTTAAATTATCCTCGGGATTTTTAATTTAGAGCCGAAACTCTACAAATATATCCGCGCAGTAAAAATTATCCCAATTTTTTACATGTTTTTATTTACTCGCTTTCTTGTTTGTTGGTGTGTTTGTCCAGTTCAAATCTTGCAGTCGATTTTTAACTAACTGCCCGACTCGCTAGACATTTGAAACTTTTAGAATAGCTCACAACACGATGACAGTGCATTCTTTTAATACTTTTAGCCATCCTTAAGGGGGGCGTCCATTAATTGCGTGAGGCTTTTAGGTGGGGGGGGGAGTCGAGCCGAATCTCCCCCAGTCTCACGTCGGGGAGAGGGGGGTCTGGGCAAATATCACGTCATTTTTTCCCGCAAGAAACAGTGTAAAATTGCGAGAAAACTGGGTTATATTAAGTAAAACATGTTTCTACGATAAAATATGACTAAATCCTACCCAATAGTTCCAGTAGTCACTCTTGAGACCACACATGAGTCCCCGTGGACTAATTAGAATGAATATTCTTTTTACAGTAGTTCCTATTTAAGTATTTTATTGTTCGATTTTCTCACTGTGATTCTAGACTACGTTCTTAGTAGTCTTAAATAAAAATAATTAAGCAAATTATGTTTTTTAAATAAATCCAACGTAATCAAGCACAGATTAACGAATTTACACTAAAAATATGCATTTTGAAAAATCTCACGTGAGATTTTGTGAGATTTTACGTGAGATTTTTCACGTGAGGGGGGTGGGGAGGGGGTCGAGCCAAATCTCATGATATCTCACCAGTTTGGGGGACGGGTCAAAAAATCGCAAAAATTGCCTCACGTAATTAATGGACGCCCCCTAAGCAGATTTGAATTCACTTTCAGTTCATTTTGTTTTGTAGACTGGTGCGGCCCTCTATCGGCCGGGGCTGGAACGAAAAGTCAAACGCGAGTTAACTTCGAATTAACTTCATTTTCTTTCAAGTGGATGAGATAATTCATCAAAAAATTTTTTAAAAAGTATTCATGAATACATAGAATTGTCCAGTTTATAGGATTCAACAGAAAATTAAAAAAACATGGTACATAAAAAGTTCTTTTTATCTTGTAATTATTGTACCCTATAATGGGATTAAAAAATTGATAAATCGCGAAAACGTATGCTTCTGAAAACTTTCCTAAGCACCCAATCACAAAGAGAAATTTGTTTGATTGGTTCGGCAGCTGTCACATGCTTTGAAATTGGAATTTCGTGAGTTTTAAGATTATGGCCGGACATCTTCCATACAGCACTCGGTGGCCAAATTGAGTAAAGCTGAAAAAGGCAGAAATAGAAATAGGAAAGACCTTTCCTATTTCTCAGTAATCTCTCCTATTTCTAATATAGCCTTCAGTTGGAAATCTATATATATATACATACATATATATATATATACATATATATATATGTATATATATACATGTATATACATATATATATATATATATATATATATATATATATATATATATATATATATATATATATATATACATATATATATATATATGTATATATATACATATATATATATATATATATATATATATATATATATATATGTATATATATACATATATATATATATACATATATACATATATATATATATATGTATATATATACATATATATATATACATATATATATATATATATGTATATGTATATATATATATAAATCTATATATATATACATATACATATTTACTCCGTACATGCGGAAGCGCCCAAGCTCACTCGGTACCACTCACTCACAACTTTTCCGTCGATGATTTCGATACTGCCGCCAAAGGGTTTATTTTGAGATCATTCGGTTGAGTATAGAATAACGTCATTCTGACACGAAACACGTGGAATACGCAAAACATTGAAGAACGCCAATGTAAATTAATTTGTTCGCAATAGATTCATTTTTAAGAAGCTGCGTGTTTCTGCTTTATTCAGTACACTGGAGTCCACTTAATCCGAAACCAAAAGTCAAAAAGAACTAAGGTTACAATAAAACCACAGCGATAGTAAGTTATATAAAATATCTTTCTGAAAATGACAAGAAAATTCAAAGTTAGACAATGTACTCGAATCATTATTACTAAACTCCATCGGTTTGAAAAAAAATCTGTTACATTTTTGGGTCGAAGAGAAAAATGTCTCTTCCTCGAAGCCAAATGACGCATCGCGTCAGAAAAATGGCGTCCGCTGAGGTCACGGCGTAGCTTAGCGCTACACCCAATACAGCCGCCCCTGTCACCGTCTCCTTCACCTTCACTCTCGTCTGAGACGTTGACAGGTTCTTTCAAAACCATTTAAACAATTTGCTGATCATCTAAAATCTTACACTCCTCTGTACTGTGAGAGATTTGGTTTCTATGTTTAGACAGACCTTATAAAATAAACTGTGTAATCACACGTAATATGTAACATTTATGTCATTTAAGTTTTACTTTAAGAATGATTTCGCTTCATCCGAAAAGGGTCCGGTCCCTATCGTATCGGGGTTCCATTGTTACTTTAGAGAGGTGACACTAAGAAAGTATCATTCATAAATGTTTTCGGAATAGAAACACTGTAAATTGCTTAAATTTATGGTGAAACATTTATAGTTTGTTTTTTATTTATGACTAATTCTGTAATTACAGAAATTAATAAATACATTACTGTATGAGTATGAATGCGGTACAATGATATTACGGTACATTATAAATTCAGTATTTGAGGTCATTCTCATATGCTGCAGTAAAAGAAGCTCGATTTGCAATTGTTTGTTGTTTTAAACCCTGACTTGATCCACTGGTTTGGGCGATTTTTTCGCACAAATGTTTTCCTTGAAAACACGACTGATCGAACATTTTTCCTACTGGGTTAGGGGTGTATTCAATATATCTGCTGGAACTTTTGAAGTGAGGAGGAACCACGCGTTTTCATCCCGCATGTCATCGGGTGGAACTATAAAAAGATTTTTAATCAATCTCATTTGCTGCAGTAATACTTTCGCTATTCTTCTAAAGATTCAGAACACAAGTTTATCGAAAATAGAACACCAAGAGCAACAACTGCCACTGTTTGTACAGTGCAGATTTTTTTCCCGATTTTTCTTAACCTAAAAAAATCTTGAAAAATTTTCCAATTTAAAGGCTGCAAAATTTTTTTTACTTCTTTAAATTGATAACAGATGGCAGAACTAGCTATTTTTCTGTTCATTTAACTGGAATACATTGAATGCAAGTGAAAAGAAGACTAGATTTAGGTGTTCACACTGCGTGAACAGTGCCCCTGAAAGGGTTAAGCGGATTCTAATTTCATGGAATATTAATTCCACCTTATTTTAATAATTCCTTTGTAATATTATAAATTCAGTATTTGAAGTCATTCTCATTTGCTGTAGTACAAGAAGCTCGATTTGCAATTAATATCCGAGCTGCTTATGCAAAACAACAACATCATCACCTGTTCGTTTGCTCACAGGAAAAGAGTCTCAAAATTATTCAAGATTTATAAAAGCAATTTTTTTTTCATAATATTTTTATACGAAATCTATGAATGAATCACTTAAGCCTTGTTTAGATCGTTTTCCGTAGCGTCATCGATAAAAAATTTAACCAATGGGAGAGACGAACGCGATGACCACGTGATGTACTGAACCAGTCACAGGCTCCAACGGACGAAGGCTGTGGAAGCAACGGGAACAAGGCGAGTAAGAAAATTGCGTCGTAGTGACGTCACATTATTTATCGACAATAATTTTCATTGGTAGATTGTTGAAATAGTCGCTCTGCCAAATTTCCGTATGCCCTGAGACTAAGTCCAATGAAAGACATTTAGTCCACCCAAATCAAACTTTTCTGTGCGAACTGGGTGAACCAAAACTCTTGGAACTTGATTTATAAAGAAAAGGGATGTATCTTCCCCAAAAATAATCCATTCCTCTGCAGGTCCAGTTTTAATTATATGAGACTGTTTCATTGTGAGATAGATGAAATAAGTCCAGTTAAAGTATTTTCGTATTTCTGACGTTGTTTCTTTGGAAATCAATAACCGCAAAGGTCATCACATCATTGCTTCTGCTCGTCCTAACAGCTGTTTGCGTATATTTCCTGAAATATATAATTTTTATATACATATTACTGTTATTACTGGAATTATTAATGTCAGAATTAGATGGGACATTCGCATTTATCATTTATATATGTCCTTCCTCCAGCCTCTTTTGTCTGTTATCATACATGTGAAATAAATGTTTTGGCAAAAGGAATTTAACCTTTCATTTCTTTTCTAGGTAAGTGCCAGTGCATTATTACAAAGAGTGTCTTTGAGAAATGAGGTGTTATGGGTGAGTCAGAAATCAAGTTTTATGTCTGTAAACTTTGATAAAAGCAAATTATGTGTTAACCTTTATAGTCGTGATCCGACAAATCATTATCATGTAGAAGTAATTATAACTGTAGAACCAATTCTTATTTACATCTGGTTTATTAACACATTAAAATCTTGGTTAAATAAGTCATTTACAAAGTTTCGTTCCGACGAACGTTAATATACTCGTGAGAGCCGGGCTCATTATTCAAAGTCCGTACGAGACCCTCTCTCCGTACGCGTGTTGACCCTTCAACAGTCCAAAAACTATTCTCCTCCCTTCGTTACCGGCGTCTGTATTTATCCATTCTTCTCAGCGCCTTCTCGAACCATCCATGACGAATTTTCTTTCCTGCCGACTTTTCCAAGGTAAAAGCGCGCCGTTGATGGATTTCACAAATCATTCTAAATGATTTGCGTCCTTTTCAAGTATTGTCGCACTTCTCCAAAGGTGTATATCGTTCGACACCTGATTGCGTTTCTTTTGGGCTCATTGAAGACGCTATTACTCACGTTCATCAATTCCACTTAGGAATGGGAGACGAGAGTCTGACATTATGCATGTAAAAGCATTTGATATTTTCTATCACACTCTTTTTCAAATATTATAGTGCAGGGCTATTCGCGTTAACCACCCTCCCCATAGACGTGACGTGCTTCTAACTTTGGGGGCACGAATCGAATTCACCTTGACTGCCAGACGCTCCTTAAAATATGTATTTTGGAAACTGAATAACAGTAGAATGGATGTTTGAGTAGTATTCAAAAGTTATACAAAGAGAAAATTAAATACAGGTAGCCCTCCTACAGCACGGCATCTTACAACACGGTTTCGCTCTAACGCGATACGATAAACTGAGGGAACCCTCGTATAACGCTGCAACCTGTAACACGATTTCGCTCTAACACGAAAAAAAAAATTTGCGAAAAACTTTGTACGACACTGTACTTCTATAGCAGAAGATAACACGATTTTTGTTTAACACATTTAAAAACTAAATTACCTTAAAATAATGACGGGAAGGAATAATGAACTATGGTGGCTTTACATGAAAATGTATGAACAAATTATAATTTACTCATTTATAACTCTATAAAATTACAAGAAGACCTAAGCTTAGCCGAAAATCTTGAGTCATTTTTCCTGAACGCCGAAAATTCAAAAGGGTGCTGCAAATTTGTCTGTCTCCGTACCGTGAATCTACAATGACCTTGTAGATGAAAATAATATTTTTTCCTTTCTTTTCGTTTTGTGTTATACATACATTTATATTTTTAATAAAAATTAAGTTGCTTATATGGAATTTTAAAAAAAATGCTTGTTTGTAATTTTTTTGACCGTAACCCCCCTTTTATGAACTGTCTCTGGGTCTCATATAACGCGGTTTCACACAACACGGCATTTTGTAGGAACCTGTCTACCGTGTTATAGGAGGGTTACCTGTATAATATAAATAAAATGAGAAAAAATATAGCATCGAATATTTGCTACGGGTCCTATCATTGTTAAAAACTATGTTAAGGGGAGGGGTCACTTTTATGTACCTTTAAAAGTATCATTTTTAGACCTATGTTCGATTGTATGTACTACTCATGATTTTTGCTTGATTTACATGAAATGTTTTGAGTAACTGCCTATAATACTGTTTATTATAGATGCAATATTTCAAGGTAATTAAAAAATAAAATTATTTTTTATGCATAAAAAGTGAATATTTTTTAAATCGAGCATTTTGCAGTCAACTACTGTGCGCATTCTGTCAAAATAAATTATTAAGGTACAGTAATAATTGTTTACTGTATGTGATTACAATACTTCAGGCAACAAAATTCACCAACATTTTTTAACCTTAACATATTTTGATTTTTTAAAGAATTTTTTTTAAGTCAGTCGTTTTTGAAATTTCTAATTAAAAATAGCATGTACTAAAATTTTTTAATATATTTTAGAATAATGTTGGTGGATATTGTTGCCTGAAGTATTGTAATCACATCTAGTAAACAATTATTACTGTACTGTAATAATTTATTTTGGCAGAATGCGCACAGTAGTTGACTGCAAAATGCTCGATTTTAAAAAAATTATTCACTTTTTATGCATAAAAATTAATTTTATTTTTTTAAATTACCTTGAAATATTGTATATATAACAAACAGTATTTTAGACAGTTACTCAAAAAATTTCATGTAAATCAAGCAAAAATCATGAGTAGTACATACAATCGAACATAGGTCTAAAAATGATACTTTTAAAGGTACGTAGAAGTGACCACTCCCCTTAAGGCTAAAGACATGATCGGAATCTTCAGCTTCACAGTTTGAAAAGGCGGAAAAAAACCAACTTCCTTAAAAGTTTTCTACAATTTTCTGTACGTATTAATCTCATTGTACTAAGATCCGTTCTAGTTCATGCCTATTCCTACTTTTGAGAAATTTCTTTGAACATATATGGGTTAATATACAGCGGTGCAGGAGACGTGGTGAACGAACGATTTTTGCACTAAAATTGTACATTGACCAATATGTTTGTGCGTCTTATTTTATTTTTTATTCGTATAATCATTTTCATCTTATCTAAATAAACTTTTAAAAAACCCTTTATTTAAAAGAACTTTCCCCATATTTTTAAACGAATTTTTTTTAATTATTTCGTTCTTTTCTTCAAAAGAGTTCAGTCTTCCTGAAAAGTATTTCCCCTTTTACCTGGCACGTAAATTTCTACTTTTAAGGTTAAAAAGAAATTCCCCTAATAGTTGCCCTGTTCTGTGTATGTATCTGTCATGTAACGCTTCCGGAGCGACCGCTTCATAAATATATTTGCCTATGGCATCCATTTTGTTAATAGGCTTAACAAGTTAAAAGTAAAGTTCAAAAAGATTATTTACTATCTAAACCCAAATAATTTATTAGAAACAGCGTAATATCGACACAAATCAACTTTATTTCGATTTTTAGACGGCTGTAATAAACGGTTATGACAGTTAAAACAACAGCTCGCCACTCAGCATAAAATATCCTTCCATTGTAACGTATTTTCGTTGTGATTTTCATATTCATTCGAGAATTATCTCTTTTCCGCCACGTTTCGCGTTATCATAGTGTTTCAATTAAATTACTAACGAGTATTCATTCTATATACTCAGAATTTGAAAATGTAAACACGAGTGAGTCATTCATTCACCGTGAGTCATTCATTGTCGTTAATTTAAGAAAAATTGAATCAGAGATTTTTTTCACAGTAAAACAGTTTTAAAAGTGTTTAATTGAATATTTCTAAATTGCCAACACACGTGGCTTTCATGTGCTCACATGTGGTTTTCGTGTGATTTTTGGTAAAGCATTCTATTATTGTATTTTTAATATTTATTATTGTATTTTTAATATTACTTTTAATAGTACTTTTATATCTATTCCAGCACCTTTCGCGGTATAGTGTTTCCATTAAATTGATAACAAGTATTCATTTTATATACTCAGAACTTGAAAATGTAAACACGAGTGAGTCATTCATTCACCGTGATTCATTCATCGTCGCTAGTTTAAGAAAAATTGAATCGGAGATTTTTTTTCACAGTAAAACAGTTTTTCATTATATTATGTTTTTAATATATATATTTATAACACACGTGGCTTTCATGGGATTTTTCGTAAAGCATTCTATTACGATGATAATGTTTTTAATTTCTGTTTGTTATTGTATTTTTAATATTACATTTAATAGTACTTTTTATAACGATTTCTATTTTACCGTCAATTTTTGACGGGTGTTTTGCGTTTTATTTCATCACTGATGTATACTTCGAACTGATCCCATTGAGGAACTGTATGTGGAACGATAAACACTGCTAAACACCGCACTCATTACTCAGCCTTTGGCAACGGATAGGTCGCAAAAACAATACACGAACTCCAGCGAAATGAAACCCCCTAGCGGCAAATAAATTTAAAAACCAACCCCCGTGTTTACCCAAACGAAAATAAAAAATAATTCTCATTTTTAACCCCTTGACTGCGAAACGCGTCCTAGTTCTGTATTAGTAGATCGCATTTTCCCCAAGGGGAAGTTCGAAATTCGAGATCCGCCCCCCTTTTTCCCAGAAATCCTTTTCAAACATAGACGAGCCGAGCCTACGGAATCGGGAGATATTAGAGCCGAGAGGAAAGTTCATTTCCTGGCTCTTTAAGGTGCCTCCCCCTCTCTTCCGTCGAACAATTTTGTACGGTAGGGGACGATCCCTAAATGACTCGGGAGGCCACGTTTCGATCTGGTTTGATCCTGTGACTCTGATACGATACGTTGTTAAGGGCACAGTGGACGTTCAAAATTGTGAAATTTGTTCAAAAATTCGATTTTATTTTTTATTTTATTGAATTGTGAAACTACGGACGGGTAGGAATGTGTCGCAAAAAGAATATTTTATTTCTGCGATTACTATTGCATTTGTATTTAATTTAGATATTATGTGGTTACTAATAGCAATCACTTTAACCCTTTGAGGGGCACCGTTTGCACAGTGCAAACGTCTAAATCTAGACATTTTTTTACTTGCATTCAATGTATTCCAGTTAAATGAGCAGAGAAATAGTTAGTACTGCCATCTGTTATCAATTGAAAGTTCTAAAAACTTTTTACAACCTTTAATTGGAAAATTTTTCAAGATTCTTTAGGTTAAAAAAATCGGGGGAAAAATCTGCACCTTGTAAACGGTCGAGGTTGTTGCCCCTGAAAGGGTTAAATGTGTTGTTCTCAAAATAAAAATTTTCACGTCATACGAATATTCAAACCGCTCCGGGCGCGTTTCTAATGATCGCATCGCTTTGAAATTTAAGTTTTATATACTTAACTGTACATGAAATAAATCTTATTGAAAAAAATTATGCTTCGTAGCTCAGAATTTCAAAATTTTGTACTCGAAAAGATGATTCATAGGTATTTTGCGTCATAAAAAGGGTGTTTTCGCTATTATTTTTTTCTCTTTATATTTTTAATGAATGCTTAAAATAAGCGATAAGTTTCATTGTTCGTTCTAAAAGGTATCCTGTAAATAAAAATTACCATATTATATGCAAAAGAAATGCGCTTGGAACATTTTTAATGAGGCCAATTTTTGATATAATTAAAAATTCACATTATTAATATTTCATCATTAAATTTTAACCACTTTTACATATCTATGGTACTAATCCCATATTCAAATTTCAAGCAAATCCATTCAAAACAAAAAAAGTTAGGTTTGAAGGTCCACTGTCCCCTTCAGGCAATTCTCTGAGTCTTTTTTATAAAATTACTATTACTGAATTCATGACCAAGAAAGACAGAGTCCTAAATTATAATGAAAAGGCCAATTCTTTAAACAGAAACTTAACAAGGAAATTTATGTAACAAAAAAAATTAAATATTAAACAATTACAACATATTCAATTAATTTAAGTGCAGATTCACAGCGTACGCTCCCAGACCCATGGTCTCAAACAGAGCTTCTAGCTCGATGTTACATGACAATCTCCCTAAAATTCTCCAACTCTCTCTCGTGGTGTTTTCTTTGTCGGCGTCTATCGCCATTCCTCGAAAGTGCGTCTGTTTTTCAGAGATGTGGGGCCGGTGACAGTTCTAAAAGTGCGGGCCATAAAGATGACTTGACGTATCGATGCATAGTCAAGTCATCTTTACGGCCCGCCGATGTCAACTCGCACGAAGCTGTTGCTAAGAAAGACAGCTTTACGACTATGGTGGGAGACGCTTGCTCGAGCGTAGGCTTAACTTTCAGGCCAAAAATTCTGGCGGCATTTGTTGGTATCGTTTCTTTTACCCCCCACAGAATTTTAGAATGCAGGGGTACGCATGGCTTGCGTTTTTTAAATCTTGCAGCTGTGTAAGGCTCTTCGAAGATCGCACAAAACACGTGACGTCACAGTATAAACTGTTGTTCGATTTAATATCAGTTACATTCGTGATGTAGGGAGCTCGGAAAGCTGGAGGTCCATCCACTGTCTAGCGGGTAACATTCCAGGTGAAAATTGGGACAACCACTTTATCTCGTGTCTGTAGACCCTCCGTGAGTTGGTCCGCCTCTGGCCATAGTGATATCCTGCAGCCTTTAACGGACCTGCTTGGGATATACCCGGATGATACTGAATACCTTTTCAACGCATACCTGTCCGTTTGCTCACAAGAAATCAGTTTCAAAATTATTTATCTTCAAGATTTATAAAAGCATTTGTAAGGCATACATAAGATTCGAACTTTTTAGTGAATGAATTAAAGAAGCTGCTTGAGATACGCTAATTTCGGCATACGCGCTTGGTATAAGTACCATGCAGCTTGATTGAAATAAGAGGTTGTAAAGGTTTTGTTAAGGTTGATAGATAAGCGAGTTAAGGGAGCTACGAGGAAAGCAGCTCCAGGTGCTATCCTGCGCCAGTGCTTATTAGGGGGCCCAAAGTTTACGTGACAGAACTGCTGGTTTGACTCTCTGCTGGTTTGTGAGTATTTTGCAAAGTGTATTTCTATTGAATGTTAATATATATATTCTGTACAAGTAGTACGTATGCTTATTGCTGCAAAAGCAAATTCTATATGTGCAAGAATATTCAATAAACATTGTTTCACGTATAAACTGTGTTTGTATCAAATTCATTTAGAGTGCCACTTCGAATTATATACACCCAAGTCTGGGTAGAAGTGAGCTATACTCTACACATTTTTGTTCATGATATTTTAATCAAAGAGCGATCTTCTGATTAAAGATTTAAGGAGCGAAGAAAAGGAATGTTTTTCTGAGAAATCTTTTGTCTTAGGAAACACGTTTCCAGATTTCTTCCTTCGAACCCCAATTCTCTGGAACAGTTTGACGATAATACTAGAACACCGCGAGGCAGAACAAAATTTCTCCGAGGTACCTCGCGAGGAATGTCGGGCCTTTTCGTTTGTCCATCACGATCGCAAATCGTAGAAAAATTTAGCACCGGGACCTACTCAATGTACTGATGTCCGTCAAAGGACGCGCACAAAGTACAGCCGAAAAACTTTTTTTTATCGTAATGTAATCAGAGCAGAAACATTTTGTGCCGGTGGTTTAGAGAGCCAAGAAAATGAAAAATGTTCCTTTCATTAAGGAAATTCTGCGTCTTCTCCTCCTTATGAGAAACAAAAGTGTTGCTGCAGTAAATAGCCGTATGATGGGGTACGTTGATCGATATGCAAAGCATCACGAGGGTATTCCCGCCACGTCCCCCCCTCATCTGTTGGTTCGTTCGACCAGGACCTATCGTTTTAAGGAGCCAATTTCGAACGGCTGCAAACATCCGTGACAACATATCAACAATTGCCTTCCGGGTTTGGAAAACCCCAGGCTCTAGGGCACCCTGCTGATACGTGACTAGTCTATATATATAAAACGCGTAAGTATGCGGCACAAAAATCGACGATAGTTCTTCATTCCGAATGGCAACGGCTGCAACTACCGGATGTAAACATTAGCGACCTGTCAACATGGATTTACGCACTGAAATCGGAATGCTCGAAAGCGAAGAAATAATTCATTAACAGAGAGTATAAATGATCGCGAGGTTAGGCCTAACCGTCGCCGGCATAACAACCGACAGCCATTAACAGTTAATTTTCTACCCTTTTTCAGCACTTGGTGAATTTTTACTCCATTTCATAAGTGAAGAAATTTTCCTAACAATTTATTATTTGATACGATTAAGTGTAGATATCTAAATTGTGAAAAATAGTACATACACAGAGTGATGTAATCCGCACTATATTTTAGCACTTGCTGAATTTTTACTCCATTTTTTGAGTGAAAAAATTTTCCCCAACAATTTCTTATTCGATGTAATGATAAAGTGTAGATATCTTAATTTTGAAAAATGGTACATACAGAGAGGGATGTCATCATCGGTGTTGGGTTTCTCAGTCTAATCTTTAACTCTGTTCTGAAGTAATGGAAATTAATACTTTTTTTAATGACGATGTTTTAGAATCAGCCTTATGAAGAATACCCCTATAACACCGTATATTTATGGTAACATTCCTTACGTATGTTACTTTCAGTTGAGTTGTTTTGCAAAAGAAAATTTAAAACTAAAAGCGACCATGCTGGTTGCGCAACGGCTAGTAAATAGGATTCTGTGTCATTCTGGTACGTGGTATATGTCTTATAAGTAGCGGAAAAATTGAACAGTGTTAGATTGAGCGGCAAAGTAATCCGTTTGGAGACATTTGTGCCGAGTGGTCGATTTTGACTCGCGTTTAGATCAACCCTTAACTACGGGTTTCAGAAGCATTCAAGAACTTAACTCTTTGAGGGGCGCATTTTGCACAGTGCAAACGCCTAAATCTAGTCTTTTTTCCACTTGCATTCAATGTATTGCATTTAAATGAATATAAAAATGGCTCGTACTGCCATCTGTTATCAGTTTAAAGAAGTAAATACATTTTGCAGCTTTTAATTGGAAAATTTTTCAAGATTCTTTAGGTTAAACAAATCTGCACCGTACAAACGGTTGAAGTTATTTCCCCTGAGAGGGTTAAGCGCCGTTAGGGGACCTGCAGAGATGGTATGGTGTTGTTCAATGTGGTCGAATGCCTTGGATAGACAAAATTTTTTGGTGAGTAGCATGAAAATATTCTAGAAACATCGCCGTAACTGATTTCACTTTTCTCCTCTGGAGTCAAAAATTTGCTTTTTCGTAAGATTTCGCCAGTCGTGACGTGGAGACCAGACT
>OU015497.1:245394-267894 GCA_907164885.2 Dolomedes plantarius | reverse complement strand
TAATATTGATTATATTTTTATAATTTTTAATAATATTGATTATAATATAAATTAAAAATAATTAATAATATAATTTTTAATAATATCTATATATATAAAAGAGCTTGTCTGTTTGTTTGTCCGCTATAGAATCATAGACTGTTTCACCCACCGGGACCAAATTCGGCACAGTTAATGTTTTGGACCCAAGAAACTTAAATCAGGAAAAACGAAATTTGGGGCTCAATTAGTTTTTTTTAAATTAATTTTTTTAATGTTTTTTGTGCCCGATAGAGGTGCGTCTACTCCCTGTGGATTCCCCTCGACCAGCTGCGTTAAGAGGGGTGGTTTGAGGATGACGGAGGGGGGGGGGTCAAATTCCAATGCCCTGGAGAAAGAGGGTTGGGAATGACCTTAAAATCAGACGAAGGTCCGCAGGCTCAAAGTTTCTTTCTTTCTTATTGTTTGTATATCATTTCAGTCGAAACGTGCTAAGCGCATTCTGTCTGGCCAGATGAACATGAAGAGCGGGAGTGCAGCCCAGTATTTTTTTGATGGAATGCATGAAATATTTTATATCTATATATCTACCCGGGCAACGCCGGGCAATAATGCTAGTTGATTATATTTTTATAATTTTTAATAATATTGATTATAATTTATTATAATATTGATTATAATATAAATTAAAAATAATTAATAATATAATTTTTAATAATATTGATTATATTTTTATAATTTTTAATAATATTGATTATAATATTGATTATTATTTATTATAATATTGATTTTTTTAAAATTTTCTATTCGAGAACTGGCCATTTTCACCTCTAGAGAGAAGGCCTGGGCCTTTCAAAGTGTGTTTGTGCGCGCATACATATTTGGTCGACCCCCTATTGAATTCGAAAGAATCTTTGGGAGCTCCGAATGAACTCGCTCTTAATATATCTCCGAGAACTTGGAATCGATGCTCCGAAGGGGGAGGGGAGGGGGGTATCTCTCCGGCGCTCGAAAAATTCGCACGTTGACAAAAATGTTGACTCGGCCGTCCATCGATCACGTCTCCCGCCATTTTTTGATTAGTGAATGGAACGGCGAGAGGGGATGGGTAGATAAATTCAAAACATTTGCGTGCTTCTCGAGCATTTTTTTTTTCCGCTTCGATTTACTTTTATTTCGTTTTCGGAATCAGGGGCGGGTGGAGTCGTAATGATTCGGTGGAGCCGTTCTTATCGCTCCGCATTTTCCAAATATTTATTTATTCCTCTTTGTGTGACGAACGCGATGTTTCATTTTTTTTTATTCCCGGAATCGTGTTCGATTTCGTTCGATTTCCAAATATATTTAAACTTTTCATTCGGTTTTCGTAAATAAGGATTTGATTGAGACAGGATATAAATTGATGAAGCTTTTGGTAGGATTTATAGTTTTTCTGTAATCAGTTTATAATCGTTAACCTTTTCCTTACGGGGTGGGATAGCATGTATCCCAAGAATACGGGCCCAATAATGAATAGCTCTCTCTCTCTCTCTCTCTCTATTCTATATATATATATATATATATATATATATATATATATATATGTATGTATGCATATATGCACATATATATATATATATACATATATATACATATACATACATACATACATACATATATATATATATATATATATATATATATATATATATATATATATATATATATACAGTGATTTCCGCTTATAAGAATCACGTTTGTTATTACTGTTTTTGATTCTTATAAGCGGTTGATTCTTATAACCGAAACTTCCCTTTGGACAGGCACACATACACAAATATATACTTGTACATATATATATAAACACAGGCACATATATACATAATTTACTATTAAATACTCTTTAATTTACGTTATTTATGATTTATTAAAATTAATTTTTATAATTTTAAAAATACTCAATTTCTAAACAAATATTATAACTCAATTTCTAGACCTATAAGTAACAACACATGATTATGAAATCAACAAGAGGCAGTTTCTGTTTGACTACACTTTGGAAGAGCATCATATCTAATTAACAAGTTCTGTTTTTCAGAAAAACTAATAGTTTTCCTTGTTTTTATCATATTTGAATTCGACTATCAAAAAGTTCTAACACTAACTGGCAATTTTGTTAAAGTGAATACTAGCGACGTATGCTTATTACAGTCTCAGACGAAGATTCACTCACAGCTTACGTTTCACGGTTTGATTCTGAATCAAACCGTGAAACGTTTGATTCAGCATCTGGTTCATCTGATTCAGCAAAATGGATCCGTTTCGTTTCACGGTTTCAAGTGCTGAATCCACTGTCCCGTTTGCGTAAGTGATGGTGGACACTTCGCGGAAGAATTATGTTTTCAGGGTCCAGAAATCCGCAACCAGGAAGTAAGTGGTGGGAAAAAAGGAGTGCCTGTCTGGAGAAAAGTGAAATCGGACCCGGGTGGGTTAGATGCCCCTGGGTAAAGCTGATAAGACAGTGTTTAGCAAAAACGTATAAGGAGAAACTCTTGTTATGTCTAAAGGAATGTATTTTACGACTGTTTTCCACCCCAAAGTTTTATCAATTTTTCTTTTTAAAAACTTAAGAAAGAATTTCGTACCTTTTGAAAGTTCAAGTGGCATTTTTTGGAAAAATGAAAGGAAGGCGAAGATTGCAAACTGATTCTTATAACCGGTGGATTGATTCTTTAAAGCGGAAATTTTAACATGGAAATAATACATTTGTTTTTGTTTTTGCGATATTGATTCTTATAAACGGTTGATTCTTATAACCACTGATCACTATAAGCGGTGGTTACTGTATATGTATGTATGCATATATGCACATATACAGTCGAACCTCCATATATCGAAGTAGCAAAATGCGCGAAAAAAATTCGATATATAGAAATTTCGATATATAGAATTGAGCTTAGTCTTATCATAATTCTCCTAAAAAAATTAAAGCTAATTTTCGTATACGAAACTCCATTTCTAATTTATATGCGAATCACATTAAATGAAAGTTAATAACTAGAAAATGAATTAATGTGAAAGATTTATTGATTACTACATATCTTAAAAAAAAACAATAATACAGACAGTGGTTACAATGATCGCAGTTACATTCTTTAAAAAAAAACTACGTATATCTTGCTGAACAGTTAGTTTTGCTGAAAGTTCAAAGAAATGTTCGTATTTATTCAGTCCACTAAAAACTTCATCAGGGACATTATCCGCGAATTGAAGTCCACGACGTATTGTTTCAAATGCCAAAAATTGGGAGATTTTATTCTAAAGTGGAATAAAATCTCCTAATTTGTCTTGAAAAAAATTTCGATATATAGAGATTTTTTCGATATATAGAAACAATTTTTCTATGTAATGAACATGGAGATTTGCTAAGAGTTCGATATATAGAAAATTTCGATATGTGGAAGTTCGATATATGGAGGTTCTACTGTATATACATATGCATATACATACGTACAAACATACATATATATATATAACCCTCTTAATGGCCGTTCTTACAAAGGGGGTTATGAAATTTCCCGTGCTAAAAAGGGAATTGGAAACATTGGCCCCGTAAGCTAAAGGTTTTAATGGGAAATCTACAATCTTCTTTAATGGTCTTAATCTTTGGTTTCATTTTTGTTTAATTTTTTTTTAGGGGGGGGGGGGCAACGTCGGCTCTTAGAGTTATTTATATATATACAGTCGAACCTCCATATATCGAAGTAGCAAATTGCCGGAAAAAATTCGATATATAGAAATTTCGATATATAGAATTGATCTTAGTTTTATCATACTTCTCCCAAAACATTAAAATTAAAGCTAATTTTCGTATACGAAACTCCATTTCCAATTTATATGCGAATCACATTAAATGAAAGTTAATAACTAAAAAATGAATTAATATGAAAGATTTATTGAGTACTACATACCTTTTAAAAAGAACAATAATCCAGACATTGGTTACAATGATCACAGTTACATCCTTAAAAAAAACTAGGAATATCTTATTGAACAGCCAGTTTTTTGGAAAGTTCATCAAAGAAATGTTCGTATTTATTCAGTCCATTAAAAGATTCATCAGGGACATTTTCCGCGAATTGAAGTCCACGACGCATTGTTTCAAACGCCGAAAATTGGGAGATTTTATTCTAAAGTGGAATAAAATCTCCCAATATGCCTTGAAAAAAAAAATTTCGATATAAGAGATTTTTTCGATATAAACGTAGAAACAGTTTTTCTATGTAATGAACATGGAGATTTGCTAAGAGATATATAGAAAATTTCAATTTGGGGAAGTTCGATATATGGAGGTTGGACTGTATATATATATATATATATATATACATATATATATATATATAAGAAATGAACATCGTCTCATTTTAAATTTAAACTCACGTAGTATTAGGTCTGCGATTATATAATATTAGACTATGAAAAAAAAATACGGCTGGCTTGTTTGGGAGGGGCAATTACCCCTACTGCCCCCCCCCCTGGAGCCGCCATTGCTACCGGGATTACTTCGGAAGACAGCAACATCTGTTTCATGTAAGACAACAATGCATTGTAACTATAGGCGCATTCACCGAACTTTCTGGACAAAGGTTGTCTATATATGTACTTTAACATGGAAACAAATGAAAGCAGTCGAGTTATAACCAGACTTCCAGGCTGCATACATGTGTGAACGAATGTAAAAATAGCTTCTAAAACCTCTTGGTTTTATTCTCAAAGAGTCCTGTTATCATTGAAATTGACAGACAGTCTAAAGTTACAGATTCATATACGAGTACATAACAACTACTTACAAATGTATATTATTTTTCCAATGAACGTCTGTAAGAGAATCTTACATTCAGTGTCTTTTTTATGTTATAGTATTCTGGAATTCTGCTATTTTAGAACATGGTGAGACTAAGTCCAGTGTTTGTGTTTATCCCCAAAAGATCTGTTTTCTTTAAGTATTATTAATACTATTTAGTTTCAATAATTATGTATATATATATATATATATATATATATATATATATAATATATATATATATATATATATAATATATATATATATATATATATATATATATATATATATGTATATATATATATATATATATGTATATATATATATATGTATATATATATATATATATATATATATATATATATATATATATATATGTATATATATATATATATATATATATTATATATATATATATATATGTATATATATATATATATATATATATATATATATATATATATGTATATATATGTATATATATATATGTATATATATATATATTATATATATATATATATATATATATATATATATATATATATATATATATATATATATATATATATATATGCAATAGGATTAAGCATATTATAGACATGAAAGCTGTGCTCACTCGTAATAATTACCCTGTAAGTCTATCCAAAAACATAATTGGTTGTTTTTGTTTTAATGAATAGTTTGTTCTGTTGCATTAATATGTTAAACATAACAATAGGTTAAAATAGAAATTATAACTACTAAAAATAAAAATAAAAATCATAAGTAAAATAAAATAATAATAAAATTAACTCAAAGTAGTAACAGTAATAAATAAATAATTAAAGGAATAATAGTCTTAAAATACGGTAACCTAAGTAAGTCTGTAACTGTGAATCCACTACCTCAATGGTTGCAAGTTTTATGACGTCAGTCATCTTGCGGTTACAAGTTCTTAACTTCCAATCTGACTAGCGCCAGGCTTGATGTTCTTTGGTTAAGCACTCATTCAAAATTAATTCATTTATTAATCAATTCTTCTGTTAATAATGGATTGTAGGGTGTCTGAGTGTGTTTATTTAATAGATCATACTCATCAGAAACAATCCATTGGTTTTTTGACAGTATTGACACCGCTGATGAAGAAATGCTGTCAAAAACCTTATTCATACTATTCTTTACATGATGTTTGTTCCTGGCTGCAAGTAGCTTTAGAGCTATTACTGGTTTTCTCTTTCATCTTATTCTTATTTATATATATATATGTGGGCGCGGGGTTGGAGTAAAACATCCACAACATAAACTAACTAGAAACCATCGTAAATAACAAAAACAATTATATTTATTAAGAAAGAATTGAAAAAAAAACGTAAACCGTCCACAACGGAATCCAAAGCGGGAGTCTTAATGTTCTCCCCAAACAGAGTAGAGGGGTCGTGATAATGTTCGTGCTAGCGGCGCCCTCTTGCGCCAGACATAATATGCGTTTACAAATAACATTTCATGAAGTTTAAAGTTCATAGTTAAGAGTTCAGTTCTGCTTTCTACATATATATGTATATATATATATATGTATATATTTATATATATATATATATGTATATATATATATGTATATATATATATATATATATATATATATATATATATATATATATATATATATATATATATATATATATATACAGTCAAACCTCGCTAACTCGAACCTCGATTTCGCGAATTTTTCGATATCTCGAAGAAAAAAAAATTCCCTTCAAATTTCCTATGCACTCAATGTTAAAAAAACCTTGATTTGACGAATTTTTTTGGCTCATCCCTCGATAACTTGAATTTTTTTTCCATAAATGGAGAAGAAAATTTTTTCTAAAAACAAAAAATAATATCCAAAAAATTGAAATTTCTAAAAAAAAATAAATAAAAATAGAACAGCTATTCAAAAATTACAGTGGTAAAACCTTGCATAAACTTTAAAATGAAGGGATATAAAGACGGAAGATAACACAATTAAATCGTAACTTCAAAATTGAATACGCTTACTACTGAAGCAAAAAAGCAAATTATCGATGAAGTTGAAAAAAAGTTCGAAAAAGAAAAAGGAAATTGCAAAGGAGTGTGGGATTCCAGGCAGCACATTGTCAACAATTTTAAAGAATAAAGCAATTATCCTAGAAAAATTCGTTGACGGCTTTGGCAGGCGAAAGAAACTCAAAACTAGTGAATTTCCCGATATGGAGATGTACCTAATGATTTGGATTACGCAATGTAGAACTCAAAACGTCCCCCTAGATGAACTTTCAATCAAAGATAAAGCTGAATGTTTTGCAAAAGAATTTGGTTATTTAAATTTCAAAGGCAGTAATGGTTGGTTTGAAAATTTTAAAAAACAAAGCAACATTACATTTTTGAAAATGTGTGGTGAAAGTGATGCGGATGAAACTGGACTTTTTTTTAAATGCACTTCAAACAAAAACATGCTTCTAAAGAGTGAAGCATGTCATGGAGCGAAGAGGAGCAAAGAGCGTTTAACTTTATTGTTTTGCGTGAATATGAATGGAACAGAGAAGTTAAAACCGTCAATGATAGGGAAATCGAAAAAAAACCAAGGTGTTTCAGTGGGATAAAATCTTTTCCTTTGGATTACGAAGCCAACCGAAAAGTTTAGATGACATCTAACCTTTTTGAAAACTGGCTCAATAGTTGAAATAAAAAAAGAAAATAGAAAAGCGGAAAATTGTGCTTTTCGTTGATAATTGTACGGGGCACATACCATACCTAAAATGAAAAACGTAAGAATTGAATTCCTCCCCCCGAATACTACATCAAAACTTCAACCACTTGACCAGGGCATCATCCAAAATTTCAAAGTAAAGTATCGTCATCAAGTGGTTAAAAAAATGTTGTCCGAAATGGAAGAAGGTGTTTTACCATCTGGTGCAAATATTCTACAAGCTATGCGAATGGCAGACAAAGCTTGGAACATTGTGTCTTCCTCTACGATAATGAATAGCTTTAAAAAGGCTGGATTCATAAAAGACCACGAAAGTACTCAGATAATCAACATCGACCACTCTGCTGAAAACTGCGCCGAAAATGATTGAAACCGAGACTCATGCACCTCGATAACATGGAATTCGATGACTTTGTCGTCATAGATGATGCAGTAATGGTGTATGGGCAGTGAGAGGACAATGACATCATCAGTCACACGAAAGCTTCTTGTGTATATCAGAAGAGGATGAGAAAGAAATTCGCAATTCGCCACCAAATGTGACAAACAAAGAACCACTATTTGCAGTGGACACTTTGAGGAGATATGTTGAAAGTCAGCCAAATATGTCAGAGGACACAAGCCATTGTCCACTTAGAAACTGTAATAGATCAAATTTCATACTCTTATCTGAAGCAAACAACAATAGAATATTTTTTCTAATAATTTTGTAAATAGTGTTTATTAAAATACAAAAATAGATTACTTTTTAAAAAGGTATGTAAAAAAACTTTTTTTCTTTATTCTGGTATCGATAACATGTGATTTTCGATAATTCGAATTTTCGATATTTCGAATTTTTTTGTCTCTCCCTTCAAGTTCGAGATATCGAGGTTTGACTGTATATATATATATATATTATTTCCTCTTTTCGGCCTAGACGCGGAGATATTGGATAGCGCTTGTCCGGATCCGATTCGAGCACCGAATGCCGTCGCGCTACCACTAAGCTACCACTGGCCCATATACATACATACATATACAGGGTGTCCATAATTAAAGTCCCACTTTCAGAAGGCTGCAAAAAAAAGAACCACTGGTCAGAATGACTTCAAATTTAAATGAATATACTGAAAGAAGGGGGAAACGATTTGGCATAATAAAAAAAAGTTCCAAAATGTTACAGTGCCATCTATTGATACATTCTAGAATTTTTTTATTATGTCAAATCGTTTCCCCCTTCTTCCAGTATACTCAGTTCAAATTTGAAGTCATTCTGACCAGTGGTTCTTTTTTAGCAGCCTTTTGAAAGTGGGACTTTAATTATGGACACCCTGTATATATATATATATATATATATATATATACAGGTAACCCTCCTATAACGGTAGATAGGTTCCTAGAAAAGGATGTGTTGTGTGAAACCGTGTTATACGAGACCCAGAGACAGTTCAAAAAAGTTACGTTCAAAAGGGGGGTTACGTTCTGGAAACTTTATTAAAAACAAACATTTTTTTAAAATTCCATATAAGCAACTTAATTTTCATTAGAAATATAAATGTATGTATAACACGAAACGAAAAGAAACAAAAAATTATTTTCATTTAACGCGACCATGATTGAATAAATTTCTTCTTCATCACTGCTCAATACAATCAAACGAGAACGTTTTTTCGATGAACGACATCACCTTCACTTTCTGAACCTTTTTCTTCATTTAGATTTTTTGAACCTTCTATCCTCTTTTTAAAAAATCTGTCATTTTGGTTTATTTACTGGTTCTTACAAGGTCATTGTAGATTCACGGTACAGAGACAGACAATTTTGAAGCTCCCTTTTGAATTTTCTGCTTTTTTCGGTGGAAGGGTCTGCCTACCGGAAAAATGTTTCAAGATTTTCGGCTAAGCTTAGGCCTTCTTGTCATTTTATAGAGTTATAAATGAATGAATTATAATTTGTTTATACATTTTCATGTAAAGCCACGATAGTTCATTATTTCTTCCTGTCATTATTTTAAGGTAATTTAGTTTTTAAACGTGTTAAACAAAAATCATGTTATCTTGTGCTATAGAAGTACAGTGTCGTACAAAGGTTTTCGCAATTTTTTATCGTGTTAGAGAGAAACCGTGTTACAGGTTGCAGTGTTATACGAGGGATCCTGCAATTTATCCTATCGTATAAGCGAAACCGTGTTGTAAAATGCCGTGCTGTAGAAGGGCTACCTATATATATATAATTAACATTATATATATATATATATATATATATATATATATATATATATATATATATGTCGGACACTGGAGCTTCACGCCCGATCGAAATAGATCTTAATCCGAAACTTGAGAACCATGATGCAGTCGGTGAACCGGTGGCGTAGACATTCATTAATTAAATCCATCAAACAGCAAGATGTTAACACAACAGGCATAAAACACTTCAAATGATCTTCCTAAACATCTTTATTAAATTTCTTTAAACCTCTCAGCTCCATAATTAATAAAATTACTTCCCAACCCTTCCCAAAAATACGTACCGTCGAGCGGCACGTCCTATCATTTCCTATCCATCCATGACTCTGGCGATAAATCCTTTGTTCATAGCTTTTTAACGAACGCTTAGTGACGCTCATTAGTTATGCGTGATGTCATATCGGATCTTATTGCTAAACTCAGCATTTCCTTTCTCTTCGACACTCAAACCACAGATGCGCCAAGATTATATAATGAAAAGGGGAATTTCCCTCTAGAATCTGTGGTTCTTCGGAGATTGAATCAAGCCGACCCATTAATTCCATTTTCACTGCAATACATGCGCCGCTTATTTGAACTCCCAGACTTTTTAATTGTTAAATCCTATATTTTAATAACTAAAATCCCATTTTAAGGTCGCGTGATCGCCCCCCATATTTAAGCCTCACATATATATATATATATATATATATATATATATATATATATATACATATATATATATATATATATAAACAGTGGAATCTCGATCTATCGTTTTTCAAGGGACCGATTGAAATGAACGATAGGTGCGGAAACACAGCAAAGCAATATGATTGTTGGGACTGGATAAAAGGAACGACACATACGGAAAAACGATGGATCCGAAAACGATCGATCGAGATTCCACTGTATATATATATATATATATATATATATATATATATATATATATATATATATATATATATATATATATATATATGTCACGGCCCCACGCCGCTGCGTCACATTCCTGACATATATATATAAATTAATTATTTTTAACTATATTGATATGCACACACGTGATGAACGCATGTGTACGTCGATATGGGTTTGGTAGGTGGACGTGATCGGAATTTCTAAATGGCCCATCAGAATTCATAAGCGAGTATTTGTCGCGAAAGGAAGATCATTTCAAAGGAAATCCCCGGCTTTCCGATTTGTTCAAATATCTCTCCCCACCAATAGAATAGGATCCATTTAGCAGCCATTTTTTTCTCTCCCTCCCTCCCTACGTATTCAAATGATGAAGAAAGAAAGCATCACAGCCCTTTTCGCAATTCTTTCTTCGCGTTTTTTTTTTTTCGTGTGTGTGTGTGTTAGTGTTTTTTTTTTTTTTTTTCCTGCGCCTAATAAAAGGCTCGTTTTTTATTTACAAATAAGCGCGTGTCTGTGTGGGGGGGTGGCTTGGCGAGAGTGCTGGTAACTTGCCTCTGCATTTTAATGCATTTTTAAAAATATTTATCTCGAATGCCGTGTGATTGCGCTTTCTATAAATGCGTAAACGCCCAAGTACAGGTTTTTTTTTTTTTTTTTACTAATTCACATAAAAAACGATGTTTTGAATGTTTTATATCCCCTCGCGAAATTGGACGCGGTATTCACTCGTTCTTCGTATGCGCTCCAAATATATATATATATATTTTTCTCGAAATCTTATCTCGAGATTCGGACGTTTCAATTATTCACAGACGTCCATTTTCTCGAATCGTACTCACTGCCGTATCTGTATATCATTCCTTGCTTTTCTTTCATCGAAATTATTAAGTAATTATTTTATTTGATTTTTTCCGTGGCGATGAACTTTTACGAAAGTTAAATATCCCCATGTCTCATATAATGTATATATATATATATAATAGCCGTTGTCTCTGTATAACACTTCCGGGCTGTACTCATCTTTCAATTGAAGCCCTCAGTAAACAAACGGCCGGTTAGGCTTAATTTCAATTTCAGATATGGATCAGAATTTTTTCTTACCTAAAAACTAATATCTTCTCCATCAAACCACGTTTGTTCGGCCTATTTTTCTATAAAACATTCAGAACTAAAAAAAATTGGATGTTTTTAGCTGTATATTTAACAGTTTTTAAAAATCTGTTTACTTTTGCGATGAATTCTGAAAGTAAACAAACTTGAATGTGAATGAATCAAGTAGCTCAAGTATTCATATCGCGTAGTGAGCTGTAAAAAACTGGATGGCAGTCTACTACTCCAATCGCATGAAAAACTAAATAAATAAAAAAATAATGAAAGGGTTTGCTTTTACAAGATGTGGATTAAATGCAATATTGTTAGATATTTCTTGATATTTTTTAACTTTTATATACTTTTTCCATTATGACGTCATTATTAGTATTATGACGTCAAAATGACGGGTTACCTTCTAGTATATATATATATATATATATATATATATATATATATATATATATATATATATATATATATTTCTTCTGTCCATGAGTATGTCACTGAACTCCTCCTAAACTTCTGGACTGATTTTAATGTTTTGTGTGTGCGATTAAGTTGATTCGAGAATGGTTTAGATTCACAATTTGATCCGATAGAAAATGTTTTTTTAATTAATTTATTTATTTGTGTGTTGTTGTTGATCTTTGGTTAGTTTAGGTACACAATTGGATCCGGTAGGCAGCGCTGCAATCGCGTTTCAGAATTTTTTTTTTATTATTATGAATTTTAATGCTGTATACACGTGCATTGAATAAAAATTAACTTTACCTACAAATTTAAATTGTCGATTTTCATTTGATGCTTACGAAGTATTGAACGGCTCGTTGATGAGTCATACTAATAGCCGTATTAATGAAATTTCGTCCACATTGTCGCTAATTTTAGGATAGGTCGAGTTGTGTTAACTGTACGCGTGGTGGTGTAAGGTTTCTTAAAAATAATTTTTTTTTACATATTTTTTCATCAAAATGGTCCAAACAATTTATAGTTCATTAAATCACATCTCATGAAATTGTATCTTGCATCGTGGCCGGAAAATAGTATAGTCAGCTTCAGGAACAAACTAATTTATTAAACAGTAAAGCAACACATCTTACTCGCTTCGAGCCAGGTCAGCGTCTCTCGCAAAAAAGCGCCAAAATAGAATTAGGTCAGAGAGGTTGCCAGAATTGGCGGAGGAAGTCAGTATGTGGGAAGGCGAAGCGTTTACGTCAAGACAAGAAGCACGGGTTACCATGGCAGAGCTGAAGTACAGAATGGGCGATTATAGGTAGTTAGTAATATTATCAAACATATATATATATATATATGTATGTATAGGTAAACCAATCGTATAGGTAAACCAACGTAGCCCCTAGTGATACCTCAATTTTGAGCGAGAAAAACCCCAGAGGCGACATCTTGCTACCCATGTACCTCCACCGACATGCAAAATTGATTGCTTCCAATGGTCGATCACCGAAATCGCGAGAGATGCGTAAACCAACCGCCTGATATTTACATGCTCCTGACCATCAGGTAAACAATACTTTTTAACCTACGCCCGACCTTGGCTTTTCAGACATAGGTCTCAGCGCAATACAATCTCGAATAAAACGAAAAGTCATCTTCAGCAGAATTTCTAACTGCGAAGTCCAGGGCAAGAGTAGAGGTGCTTACCAGTCATGTCTTCAAGGGGCAAGTCGGAGAGTCTGGGTAAACAATACTGGAAGGTTGTTTTTAAGTCCAGAACACCATTCCGAGTTAGATGAGCTCACAGATAGATGTGCATCGGACGTTACAGCTTACAGAACATTTCATTTGGCAATCTAGTAATGGTAGAAGCATGCGAAGTGAGATTTTTGCGAGCTTTTAAAGCCAGAAAATAAGAATGTGAAGTTTCGTATCCTTTTGGAGAATTTGAAAGCATTCGGTTTGACACCCTCGTTCTGATTCTGATAAAATGCGATCGAGAATGTGATAGTGTATCAGTGCAATATGAACTCGCACTTAATTAATATAGGATCGCAACTGTGGCACTGTTACGTTTTAATGCAACGTGTCTCAATCCCATTTTATCGAAATGGGATAACAAGCACATCTTTCGGTCTTATTTTAATGAAACGTGTCGCAATCGCATTTTAATGTAGCATTTCGTTAAAACGTGCCCTCATTGAGAGTATGATCTCGAATGAAATGTGTCTCAATCCCATTTTATTAAAATGGGATAACAAGCGCATCTTTCAGTCTTATTTTAATGAAACGTGTCGCAATCGCATTTTAATGTAGCATTTCGTTAAAACGTGCCCTCATTGAGAGTATGATCTCGAATGAAATGTGTCTCAATCCCATTTTATTGAAATGGGATAACAAGCGCATCTTTCAGTCTTATTTTACTGAAACGTGTCGCAATCGCATTTTAATGTAGCATTTCGTTAAAACGTGCCCTCATTGAGAGTATGATCTCGAATGAAACGTGTCTCAATCCCATTTTATTGAAATGGGATAACAAGCGCATCTTTCAGTCTTATTTTACTGAAACGTGTCGCAATCGTATTTTAATGTAGCATTTCGTTAAAACGTGCCCTCATTGAGAGTATGATCTCGAATGAAATGTGTCTCAATCCCATTTAATTGAAATGGGATAACAAGCGCATCTTTCGGTCTTATTTTAAGGAAACGTGTCGCAATCGCATTTAATGTAGCATTTCATTAAAACGTGCCCTCATTGAGAGTATGATCTCGAATGAAATGCGTCTCAATCCCATTTTATTGAAACGGGATAACAAGCGCATCTTTCGGTCTTATTTTAAGGAAACGTGTCGCAATCGCATTTAATGTAGCATTTCGTTAAAACTTGCCCTCATTGAGAGTATGATCTCGAATGAAATGCGTCTCAATCCCATTTTATTGAAACGGGATAACAAGCGCATGTTTCAGTCTTATTTTAATGAAACGTGTCGCAATCGCATTTTAATGTAGCATTTCGTCAAAAAGTGCCCGCATTGAGAGTATGATCTCGAATGAAATGTGTCTCAATCCCATTTTATTATCCGTTTCGGTTAGATAAAAGGTAGATCGGGAATTCGGCTTCCCGGACGTTGTGGGTCGATCATGAAACGTCGGTAGTTTCTCCTGACCCCTTGAATAATTAAAAATAGAATTTTATATCTCGTCACTTATCAAACACCTTCGCAATCGTAACCAATACATGGAGACGGAGAAAAAAAAACAATTCGCCAGTTCTTTTCTGATTTCAAGGAATGATTCTCGGAAATGCGAGGATTTGCAGTTCGTTTTATCGTGCGAGACCTTATTTTTGTTATGTAATCTGAGAACAAGCGCAAGTTTTCCGCTATCTCTCAGGTGGTTTTTCCGAAACGAAAGCGTGTGGGAGATAAACATTTCTGTGGGTTAGCGTAATGTGTCATACCAGGTGTTCTTTTTTCCAGTCTAATGAGATAAGATGTAAAACACAACGTTTCACGTGAGAAGTATATAGCGACGAAACACTTCAATTTAGAAAAAAAAAGAAACGCGATTTTTGCGCTGATTCTCTTCAATTTTTACGCAACCCTTTGAAAGTAGAACTGTTAAGAGTAGCTGAAAGAAATAAATCTGCTTTATAATTGAGAAAAGAGCTAATTGCATAATGCAGAATCATCATGTTCAGAGTAATGAGGCCTTCGAATCTGTTATATATATATATATATATATATATATATATATATATATATATATATATATATATATATATATATATATATATATATATAATGGCACGGGCGCGGGCCGAAGAATGAAGGGCTGAGGGGCATAGTTTTGATTAATAATTCATCTTGCTTCATCTAATTGAGGTTAAAATGGATGACTTGTCGCCCGGCCGTGCATCACAAATGTTTAAATCCATTCCCGCTTCATCTCAACCCTCGGACACACAAATCATAACACAACTTTCTCGACCTACATTTTTATTTAATTCACCGACCGCTCCGTCGGTATGAATGCAGCAAGTAGAAGTACAGGAATCCCTTCTAATTCTGGATGTCAACACTTATATAAACTTCAATCCATCACGTGATTAAAGGGTGTGTCTTAATAGTTGATTGGTTTAAAGTTGTTGTTGATGTGTAGAATTGATTTAAATTTGTACTGACGTCGCGCCGCGTCTCTTTACTTAAAAAAGACAGCCATCTTGAATGATTTTGCCGAAGGCTGTAATAATGGAATTTAATGCGAATGCCCAAAGTGAATTAAATAACTTAAGGGATTAAAAAAGGGTATGTAATTCTGAATAGTAAAGTGAGGAATTAATAGCTTTTAAATGTTAAGATTGTTGAATTCAGAAATTACTAGTTTTTTAATAATATATATATATATATATATATATATATATAAGTCAAAGTTGGAAGTGAAAACTAGAATATGCTCAGAACCACAAGAGCCAGGAACTAAAAACATGAAAAGATAAGTGAACAATAGGTTTTTGACAGCATCTCTTCATCAGCGGTGTAGATACTGTCTAAAAACCAATGGATTGTTTCTAATAAGTATGATCTGAGCAATAAACATACTTCGACTCCGTACAATCCATATGAAACAGAAGAAGGAATAACCAGTTCCTTTATCATAGAACACCAAACCCGGCGCCAGACAAAGTGGAAGTTAAGTTAAGGAGGCCGCCAGAAGACTGACGTCACAAACATTGCAACCATGGAGCTAATAAAAACACAGAAGCAGACTTACTAAGGATACTGTGTTTTAGGACTATTTAACCTAAGTTAACTTAGACATTTATTATGACTAAGGGCCTGTTCACATAGGAGTCCGTTGCGTTGCATTAAGGAAAAGATGACGTTGAGACGAAAATAAACCGATCATATGCCTCTAAACGATTAGCAATGAGATTTTTAATGCCTATGATTGGATTATTTTCGTCTCAACGTCATCTTTTCCTTAACGCAACGCAACGGACTCCTATGTGAACAGGCCCTAAGAGTTGTTATTATTTATTATTTTAATTATACTAGTTTTTATTATTTTTATTTTACTTTTTAGTAGTTATTTACTATCATTATTCATTTAGTTTTGTATTGCTAAGTATTAGCTACAGAACATGCTATTCATTAAATCTAAAACAAACAATTATGTGCTTGGAAAGACTATCAGGGTAATAATTACGTTTTAGCACTACTAACAATTCTATAATATGCTTATGCCTATTGTCCTTAGAACAAAGCCTATTTATTCTTACTAGTTGATTAACAATAATATTATTAAATGCAGATTTGTGTAAGCATGTTAAGTAATTTTGAAATTTAACAATATTAAAGTCATATTCTGATCTTTTATCATATAGATCAAAAGTAAAATTGCTATGAGAATTTATTTTTATGCTGGAACTACCCATTAAAATTTAAAAGAAAAATTATTTAAATAGAAAGAACATCTCACCAAGTTTTAATATCAATCATAGACTTGAATCGTAGTATCATAGATTTCGATGTGTGCACCTTTTGTAGCACGACAAACGTCTCGATGGTCATCCAGTTCCCTCCAAGTGTTTCGTTGCATATCGGGAGCTCGAATGATAAGCTTCTTCCACAGTTTCAGTTTTTTGCTTATGCACAACGGATTTAAGTAATCCCCAAGTCTAATAACTCCCGATAGGCTACGAAACACTTGGAGAGAACTGGGGGGGGGGGGCATTGAGACGTCAGTCGTAATACAAAAGGTGTACACACCGAAATCTATTGATGATACTATGATCGAAATCTGTGAATGATATTAAAACTTGGTGAGATGTTCTTTTTATTTAAATAATTTTTTTTTAATTCTAATGGGTAGTTCCGTAAAAATAAGTCATAACTTTTGGATACTTTTAGACCGGACATCCTGTGTGTATATATATATATATATATATATATATACAGTGGAACCTCGCATAACGAGCATAATTCGTTCTAGAGTCTTACTCGTAATGCGAAACACTCGTTAAGCGAAACAATTTTTCCCATGTAAATTAATGTAAAATACGATAATGCGTTCCATGCCAAAAAATGCTCAAAATTTTTTAGACGTAACGTTTATTACTTGAAGAAAATTACTGATACATAAATTCTTAAGGATAAAAATCATCCTTATGTAGTTTATTATTTACGAATTTATGACACATATCTAATTTTTTTACTAGAAAGCTATCTAGCGACATTTGTTTTTCCCGGCGCTTCGAAATTTGCCGAAAATGTGTCACCGCATTGTCCTTGAATAAGTTTTTAGCGCCCATAGCCACCGTCTTATCGGGTCGATGCTTTGTAACTTACGATGCAACAGTTTCCCATGCTTTCGTCATTTCTTTTACTGCGCCAGAAGATTGTTTCTTCGTCCCTCTCCACCGACAATCTCTCCTCTACAACTGCTAGCCGTGAAAGACACAGCAATTCTATTAGGTGTTCGGTGGTCAGCTCTTGGTTGTGTTCTTCCACAAGATCCTCAATATCGTTGTTATCCTCCAGTCCCATGATATTTGATTCTCGAACCATCCATGGCTACCCTTAAATAATTTTTCGGCCGTTGATGAACCTGTTGACGTGAAGAGGGGACTTCCTTCCACGTCACTCGTTATGCGAAATGTTGCTCGTTAAGCGAGGTTCCACTGTCTTAACGAGCTGGAGCTATATATATATATATGTATATATATATATATATATATATATATATATATATATATATATATATATATATATAAACATATACACACATATATATATATATATATATATATATATATATATATATATATATATATATATATATATATATATATATATATATATATATATATATATATATTATATATATACAGTGATCTCCGCTTATAAGAATCACGTTTGTTATTACTGTTTTTGATTCTTATAAGCGGTTGATTCTTATAACCGAAATTTAAGTTTTTGGACAGGAACACACACACCTATATATACATATATTAGATAATTTACCATAAAATACTCTTTAATTTACATTAACTATCTTTTATTAAAATTAATTTTTATAGTTTTAAAAATAAAACTTAATTTTTAGACCTATTAGTAGATACACATGATTATAGTAAGAGAAGAAAAAAATACAATATTTGTTACAAGTTACAACATACCTGCTTAACAGTTTTAACATTTCGACTACAGGAAGGGAGCAAGAAAAAGTTTTCTACGGTAGTTTGACGTAATGAAGTTTTCAGAAGGCTGTTTATAGCTCTTTCAATACTTATAGTCTCAGACGAAGATTTACTCGGACGGGTAAAGTTGCCCCCGGGTCAAGCTAATAGGACAGTGTTGTGGTAAAGCGTTTAAGGGGAAACTATTATGTTATGTCTAATAAAGAAAGGGGTGAATTTTACGACTATATTCCATCCCATCTTAACAATCTTTCTTAAAAAAAAAGAAAGAACTTCGTGCCTTTTGAGGGTTTAAGTAGCTTTTTTGGGAAAATGAAAGGAAAGCGAAGAGTGTAAATTGATTCTTAAAACCGGTGGATTGATTCTTTAAAGCGAAAATTTTAACATGGAAATAATTCATTTGTTTTTGTTTTCGCGATATTGATTCTTATAAACGGTTGATTCTTATAACCAGTGATCACTATAAGCGGTGGTTACTGTATATATATATACAGTGATTTCTGCTTATAAGAATCACGTTTGTTATTACTAATTTAGATTCTTATAGCCGAAATTTAGGGTTTTGGACAGGCACACACACACACCTATATATACATATATTAGATAATTTACCATAAAATACTCATTAATTTACGTTAATTATCTTTTATTAAAATAATTTTTTATAATTTTAAAACTACAACTTAATTTTTAGGCCTATAAGTAGATACACATAATTATAGTAGGAGAAGAAAAAATCCAATATTTGTTACAACATAACTGTTTAATAGTTTTAAAATTTCAACTACAGGTAGGGAGCAAGAAAAAGTTTTCTATGGTAATTTGACGTAATGAAGTTTTCGGGAGGCTGTTTATACCTCTTTCAATACTAATAGTCTGAGACGAAGATTCACCTTCTAGCTTACGTTTCGCGGTTTGATAACGTGCTAAATCTACTAATGTCACGTTTGCCTAAGTGATAGTGGGCACTTCGCCGAAGATTTATGTGTTTCAGGATCCAGGAAGCCGCAACCAGGATGTTGGAGGCGGCAAAAAAGAGTCCCTATTTTTGTTTGTCAGTGGAGAAAAGTGAAATCGGACCCGGACGGGTAAAGATGCCCCTGGGTCAAGCTAATAGGACAGTGTTGTGCTAAAGCGTTTAAGGGGAAACTAGTATGTTATGTCTAAGAAAGAAAAGTGGTTTTTTTTTTAAAAATGAAAGGCAAACGAAGAGTGTAAACTGATTCTTAAAACCGGTGGATTCATTCTTTAAAGCGAAAATTTTAACATGGAAATAATACATTTGTTTTTGTTTTCGCGATATTGATTCTTATAAACGGTTGATTCTTATAACCAGTGATCACTATAAGTGGTGGTTACTGTATATATATATATATATATATATATATATATATATATATCTGTGTAATGACATGGATGCGGGCCGAAGAATAAAGGGCTGAGTGGCATAGTTTTGATTATGATTTTTCTTGCTTCATCTAATTGAGGGTAAAATGGATGACTTATCACCCGGCCGTGCATCACAAATGTCTATATCCATTCCCGCATCATCTCAACCCTCGGACACACAAATCATAACACAACTTTCTCGAACTACATGTTTATTTTAAGATACACAGAAATACAACATCTCGGGGCAACATACAAATGAAAAAAGCCTACATGTACGTGATGCCAAACCTTATATAAACTTATCTCGTCTTGTAATCGTAGTACGGTTTAATTGGTTAAAAGTTAGGAAAAGGCGTGACTAATGCGCTAAAGCATTTAATTTTCTGTCCACGCTACGCAAGTTTAGTTATCGAGTAATAGGCAGCCATTTAATATTTTCTCTCGAGGTTATTAGAACTTAGAATCAAAAGCGAAATTATTTCGAACGCCGCAGAGAATTTAAAATAAATTAGAATTTAAAAGAGTTATGGGACTTTTAATGTTATATATATATATATATATATATATATATATATATATATATATATATATATATATATATATATATATATATATATAAAACAAAACAAAATCGACGCACCAAGGAATAGTCCGATGTATATCGCCTAAAGAAGTTCCTTATGTGGAACGTATGTCAACAAACTGCCCATTCCATTTTCATTTCTCAGCTTGGCGCCTGGAAATATTGAAATCTGTCCACAGCCGATTGATAAAAGACATTCGCGACGTTATTACGACTCCCCCGAACCTCATTAAAGAATTATAAAATTGTCTTTTTTTCCCTTTCTCCTCATTTACGGCTTTAGGATCGAGTTGTCGCAGCTTCAGTCGATTACCCGAGTAAGCCCGATTCAATTTTTTATTTCGATTCTCTCCGGCTTCTTTTGTGAATTTCTTTCTTTTTCTCCGGTCGATTGAAAAATCATTTTCACTTATATATATATATATATATATATATATATATATATATATATATATATATATATATATATATATATATATATATATATATATATATATATATATATATATACTAGCTGAAAACCCGCACTTCGCTACAGAGTACATTCAAATTAAGTACAACGGTCAATGTATGCAGTTAATGCCTAAATATATATATATATATATATATATATATATATATATATATATATATATATATATATATATATATATATATATATATATATATATATATATATATATATATATATATATATATATATATATATATATATATAAGAAAGAGATGATAGAGAAAACCAGTAATAGCTCTAAAGCTACTTGTAGCCAGGACCAAATAACATGAAAAGAAAAGTATGAAAGAGGTTTTAGACAGCATTTCTTCATCAGCGGTGTCAATGCTGTCTCTCTCTCTATATATATATATATTTATTTATTTATTTATTTATAAAAAAATTGTAATGGATATTTTTATAGACAAAATAATGTAGAAGAAAATGTTCAAATTAAATGGAATACGACATACTAAAGAATATAGTACAGTTCGAGGAACATATCTTTTACTGTATTTTAATATTTTTTTTTGATAATGTCCAATCGTCTGCCGCGTTAGAAAGAAAAAAAAATTTTTTTTTTGTCAATTTATTTCGTTGTTA
The DNA here is from genome assembly GCA_907164885.2 of Dolomedes plantarius. Taxonomy (NCBI): domain Eukaryota; kingdom Metazoa; phylum Arthropoda; class Arachnida; order Araneae; family Dolomedidae; genus Dolomedes; species Dolomedes plantarius. The sequence goes on along the minus strand of OU015497.1, from coordinate 245,930 downwards.
TGCACCTGACGCAAAATTAGTTTAAAGTATACTATCTAAAGTATAAATAATTAGTTTAAAGTATACTAATATTTAAAGTAAATTAGTTAAAGTAAAGTTCAAAAAAGAAAAGAAACCACGTGATTGGCATTTAATAAATTAAATTCTAAAAATGAATCTTTAAAAATTCACCAAAAATGAAAAAATGGAGGTAAAGATTCGAAAAAGATTTCATTTTAAAGGAATTTTTTTTTTTAAATCTTTCTCTTGATATAAATTTTATAACCCTCAGATTATTATTTTAAATGCAAACTTAAAAAAAGTTACAAAAACAGCTTAGAAATTTAATTTTAAAAAATCTAAGAAGAATTTTTGAAAAATCTTTCTTAGTGCACCCCTACACTATAAGAATAATCACCATGCAACATGTCAGCCTTTTAGGTCCAGCGGTTTGGTCTGTGCGTTGTATGTCAGTCAGTGATTCAGTCAGTCAGTCAGTTACAGAATTGTTTTATATATATAGATATATCTGTGTGTGTGTTCTGTCTTAATCATTG
>OU015497.1:237894-240394 GCA_907164885.2 Dolomedes plantarius | reverse complement strand
GAACTTGACCGAGTACTCTCTTCACATCGCGTTGCGAAAAGGTATGAGCTCGGGATTCTGCGAACGGCAACCGAGTGGCGCTCAAGGTTACGGTTATAGGTACAGAAACTCGAAATTTTCGAATGGCAACGCCCACTTTTTCCCGTCGCAAAATGCTCGGCGCATGCGAAAACCCTAAAGAGCGTCGGAACGGTACGCGCATCACAGAAAAACGGACGCGTTGTACGCGCGCCAAAAACACCTCTGCGAACGGCCTGTGATGGCACCTATGTGGAAAATGTGCAATCCAAGTAAAAGTTTTCTTTTTGTCCGATCTGTGTTGTCATCGGTGATGGGTGTCTTGCCTCTGTCATATGCAAATTTCCTCCGTGCGCCCCGACCGTGTTTCTTGTTGGCCGTTCGCAGAGATGTTTTTCGAGCGTGTACAACGCGTCCGTTTTTCTGTGATGCGCGTACCGTTCCGACGCTCTTTAGGGTTTTCGCATGCGCCGAGCATTTTGCGACGGGAAAAAGTGGGCGTTGCCATTCGAAAATTTCGAGTTTCTGTTCCTGTAACCGTAACCTTGAGCGCCACGCAGTTGCCGTTCGCAGAATCCCGACCTCACACCTCTGAATAACTCTATCTGAAATCTCGTGTCTAATTGTTGAACGGAACAGCCTCTAGAGGTAGGAATGCGAAAACGATGTCGATGTTTTCAAAACATCGATGTTTTAAACATCGATTTATTGAAGCCGGTGTTTTTTTAACATCGATGTTTTGTGCTCGATGTTTTTTTTAATGAAAAAGTACAATAATAAACAAAATTTACCACGTAGCATAATGTTCACACTCATTAAATGTAAGTCTGAATTCTGTAAAGGATGAATACAAAATGTGGAACGATTCCTTCGTAAACAGACAAATGGCAATCAACAACCACTGAACCAATCAGAGCGCTTGGAATGTTCTTGGCACTCCAGAACCTTCGATGGGGTTTTATAAATAGTATATACACGAGAGCAGCCATGTAAGTTTTTGTTTTTGTTCTGGTTTTATATAGGTTGACGCTAATATTATTAGTAAGATGCCTCCCAAAAGTATCGTTTGGAAATATTTTTGCAAAACCTCTGACAAATTGGCGAAATGCAATATTTACCTCGAGTCCCTCAAAACTTGTGGCAATACCACGAATTTATCTGGACATTTGAAGGCAAAACATGGCGATATTGACAACGAGAATTTTGAGTCATCAATGTAGCCCGAGGCAAAAGCGACCAAGTTTTTGTCATTTATGTCTGCCCAATCAAGGATTCAATTTAAAAATTAAATCACACCAGACACATCCCACGGCTAACCGAAGTAACATTAATGTTAGAGGTTACTAAACCAGTCTTAAAAAATGGATGTTCTAAAACATCGATGTTTAAAACCATCGATGGTTTTTGGGCGATGTTTTATTAGCATCGATGTTTTAATATTGAATATCGATGTTTCAAAACATCTATGTTTTGTTATCGATGTCGCATCACTACATCGTGGGCTGTAAATTCGCCAGCATAGCTCACTGGCTGTTTAATTTTCAGTTATTTTCAGTTAATTTTGTTTCGTAGACTGGTGCCGCCATCTATTCTTTACAACACTGTGCATTCCTTCACAATTCACAGTCCCAACACTAATTACAGTATTCTCGTTACAATAATTATTTACGGCTTTTCATTTTTGCCGCACACATTTTCCAGAGCTCTCTCCTAACACCGACAAAAACAAGTCAGTTTCGTTTTGACACTTGACGCGCACATACTTTATTCCCCTCCCGTAAGGAGAGTAAAACCTAAATCCCCGTTTATAGGGACGGACGGAGTTTGGAGTCGTAACAACCACCCCCTACTATAATTCATTTCCTCCGGGTAAAGACGTGCGCAATCTGTTTTCTCAACCCCGAGAGAAGCTGAAATTAAAATTCAAAACTCCATCGTCCTCGTCTACTCTTCGTGGAAAAGAAAAAAACTCAGTCTTTGGAAAAAAAATGTCATTTAAGGAAGAGGCCGAAATTCTTTATTGTTTTTTTTCTTTATCATTTTATGTTTTAATCTCTTATTTCTTTTCCTGCCGAGTGAACAAAATGTTGGCGAGTGTGTTTAATCTCCAAGAGGGGCCAGTCTGAAAATTAAATACCGCCTTCTCGAGAACAAATTCTTTTTTTAAAATTTTATTTATGTTTTCTCTGTTCGCGGGTTTCTTTTCTTCCCGAATCGGAATTTTGTAATACCAGAGCTTTCTAAATGACCTTTTTTCACGAGACTTTCGTTACTGTTATTGCCTCGCAACAGCTGTGCCTTTCAAAAAAAATAAGTGTATTATTATCCTCTGGGTTTTCTTTTTTCCGTGAGGGATTTTACCAGGCTAATGAATTTTAATGCATGTTTCGCTTTAAAATGTTGTTAATCGAAATAAGTGTTCTTTTTTTTAGGGGGTACAGTAAAGTGTTTACTTTTCTGCAGGGCCGCCCAGAGACTTTAC
>OU015497.1:215000-237794 GCA_907164885.2 Dolomedes plantarius | reverse complement strand
CTACCCCATTGGATTCGTTCACCTCAATGTTAACCCGTGGAGAAAATGTGTCCACGGATTGCCGAATTGGATTCGAAGATTTTTTTTTAAAAATTGTACTCCTTCGTAGAGAAAGAAATTTTACATTTGTGTGTTTTTTTTTTAAGAAAATGCAATAAATATTTAAAAATTTAAATTATTCGGGGAAAAACCTGGAATAGTGCGTTTTAAACGCTTCTAAATTCCGTCGGCGGACGAAATTTATAAAATGAATCCCGTAGCGCTTTGCAGAAAAGTTCGGGCTATCCGACAACAGCAGTTTTATTGGATTATCGGCATTTATGTACCTGTAAATAGTTCACAAATATATATTTTAAATAAAAAAAATTGGGGCAGCGCTTAACCCCCTTATAGAGAGCGAGCCATTACAATCCCTCAAAATGTCAATCCTAAGGGGGGGGTGGAATTCTCGAACTGTCGACTGGACTCCTCCCACCACAGGAGTCTGCAAGAAGAGGAAAAGGGAAATGCGATTTTTTTTCTTAGTACATAGCAGCCTTAATTAGGCCGTGTGATAACGGAAATAGTTACCGAACGCAGTTTGTGATGATTTATTTATTGCAGTTTGTTATGCAAAAAAAAAAGGCTCTGAAGCCTTTTGACATTATGAAAATATTTATTCAACGCAGTTTGTGACGACAGAAATTGTCCCGAAACCGGTTTTTGGTGGAAGTAGATATTATTCAGAGCTTACAATGACGGAAATGTTTAACAAGCGCCATTAGTATTGATGCAAGTACTAATTAATACTCAGTATTTGGTGTTGGGAAACCGAGCACCAGAAAAACCTTCTCCTGTTGTATTTCAGTGCTCCACAACCGCTGTGCCGCGAGCTGATCTTGACTGTGCCGCGGTGATTTTATCGATTATGATAATAAAAAAAATTAACCACCGCATTAAATAGAAATTTTTCTAAGTAAAACATTCCTCTAACTTTTTGTTAATATGTAATTTTTCTGGGTCGAAATTATACACAAAACAAAAACATGTTGTTAGCCATACATTGTATGTATGCTCGAGCGTCCTATTTCTGGATTTCAGTTAAGAAAGAATATCCACCAATTTCTGACAAGGCCATTGCAATTTTGATCCCATTTTCGACGACATACTTACGCGAACAAAGTTTTTCGACTCTGGTTCTAACTGAAAATGACAAACGATCCTATTTAAAGGGCCTTGACCGTGAACTGTATCTCTTTCTATTATAGAGCCAAATATAAAACGTGCAAATATTAAACGCACATTTATCAAAACAATATCTCATTAATAAATTAGTTATGTTTAAATTAACTTTGATTTATTAAGCTTAAGTAAAGACCAAAAAACGAATTTTAATAGAAAAATTTAAAGAGAAGATTTTTTTACTCGTAAACTATAATTTTATACTTTTGTTCTTGCGTTGGTGTACAGTTCAAAATGATTTATATAAAACTTAATGATTATAATTATTATGATGCATAGAGCTATTTTATTGTGTTTTTTTAATCTAATAAAAAGATATACGTATTCATTTTAATTCGTGTATTTTCTTGTGGTGTGCCGCGGAATTATAGGAAAAAACGTTGTTGTGCCGTGGAAGAGAACATGAGCTCTGATGTATATGCTACTGGGTCCATTTCCTGAAAGAATGCGTCATCTTTGATCCGAAGCGAATTTCTGTCGATGGCGCTGCGAACGAAATTGGAGCTGGAATTCGATTTTGACGGCGAAGTCACTGCCGAACGAAAAACTACTTCGCGAGGGTAGAGGGGAAGGAAATAATTTTTTCCCGAATTCGAGTTCCAATTTTCTGTTACCTTTTTGGCACAGCGCTTTCCCGGGAAATCTCGAATGATTCGAACCCCATATATATATATATATATATATATATAGGGGAGACCGGGGCTAGTTGGCATAGATTTTGGTTTTTGATTTTTCTTTTCTATTGTGCAATACTTGGAGAGATTCTGGTGAATGCGGCTGATAGCTTGACTCTTTGACTACAAAATCATGTAGTATCCAATAATTAAATCCGTGTTAAGTAACCCCCAAAAACACTTTTTCTAAAAGCTTCCAACTATGCCAACTAACCCCGGGTGCGGGGTAAGTTGACTTGATGAAGCCCAAGCTAGTTGAGTGCTTGGCAAATCGTGTTGAGGAAGTCTGAGTGACTTCAGAAGTCCAAGTGGTAGAGTTCTTGTCAATATTGTCATTACTGAAAGGTCAACTATTATATGTTAAACTAGCTGAAATCCCGCGCTTCGCTACGGAGTACATTCAAATTAAATACAACGGTCAACGTATGCAATTTATGCCAAAAAATAAATATATATATTTAGAATAAATGCGATGATCAATGTATACAATTGATGTAAAATATCTATCTATATATATATATTTATAAAAAAATCGTAAGGGATATGCATTTTTTTTGGATAATATCCAATCGTCTGCTGCATTAGAAAGAGAAAAAAATATTTTTTTTGTCTATGTAGTTGTTACGCACGTGACGATAAATTTATTGAAAGTACCAGAAAAAGAAATCACGTGATCAGCATTTAATAAATTAAATTCTAAAAATTAATCTTTAAAAATTCACCAAAAATCAGGAAATGGAGGTAAAAATTTGAAAAAAATTTCATTTTGAAGGATTTTTTATGATCTTTCTCGTGATATAAATTTTATAACCCTCAATGTATTATTTTAAATGCAAACGTAAAAAAAGTTTAAAAAACAGCTTAAAAATTTAATTTAAAAAATCTAAGAAGAATTTTTGAAAAATCTTTCTTAATGCACCCCTACACTATTAGAAGAATCGCCATGCAAAATTTCAGCCCTTTAGGTCCAGCGGTTTGGTCTGTGCGTTGTCAGTCAGTCAGTCAGTCAGTGAATGAATGAGTCAGTTACGGAACTGTTTTATATATATAGATAGATATAGATTAAACGTTTGTCACTTGGAGAAACGTTTAATTGACAAAACGTTTACAATATAGACGTTTACAATATAAACGTTTACAATTGACAAACGTTTATAGATACACATTGGTATCTCAAAATTAGAGTAAGAGATGAAATAAAAATACAAAAATAAAAAAAGGATTTTAAGTAAAGAATGTTTTTTTAATTATTTTAAGCACCTAAAATAATATTCAAATTAATATTACGTTACTTAATAATTGTGTGCACGTCCGCCATCTTGGATTTTTTTGCGCCAACTTGGCGATTTTACCGTGTTTTGAGGAGTGGAAAAATTCTCGCCAATGTGTTTTAAGCGGTGTTTTCAAAACGCTGGACTTTGAATTTTTTTAGCTTTTTTAATAAAAACCACCTGTTTAAATTATGAAACTTAGAAAATTTTTTGAAAAATCATTTAAACGTTGGACTTAGATTTATTTTTGGGTTTTTGATAAAAACCACTTTTTTGAAAAAATCATTCTCAAATATTGGAAATTTTGGGTTTTTCTTTTAGCTTTTTTAATAAAAACGACCTTTTTAAATTGCGAAACTTGGAAATATTTTTGAAAAATCATTTAATCGTTGGACTTAGATTTATTTTTGGGTTTTTGATAAAAACCACTTTTTTGAAAAAATCATTCTCAAATATTGGAAATTTTGGGTTTTTCTTTTAGCTTTTTTAATAAAAACGACCTTTTTAAATTGCGAAACTTGGAAATATTTTTGAAAAATCATTTAATCGTTGGACTGAGATTTTTTTTTGTCATTTTTAATTAAAAACTACCTTTTCAAATTATGATCCATATGAAAAATTTGGTCAAATGAATTTTACTTACAGATAAAATTTCAATGCCATCTATTCAGTTTGCCCTAACTCTTTGACTAATAGCAATGAATCACCAAAATATTATGCCAATATATTGTTAATTAGAAAAAAAATACAGCATTTTCGTACCACCTAAATAACTTGCAATTTAAAAATTATCTAAAATTCAGCTTTGAAAAATGTAAAATAATTATGAACCCATAAATTTATGGTGGGTAACCAGATCCTCTTTTTTTTTTTTTTTTTTTTTTTTGGGGGGGGGGGGGGGGTTAGGGCATTGTGGTAATGAAATTTTACTTCAGATTTGACCTTAACCAAATATTTGGTGCATACAATAAAATCGGGACAAGGATTATTTGACCATTTATCCTGCTGTGTTGGAAATAAGAAAATAAAAACCTTTTCCTAAACCAATAACTTAACCTTAACTAACTTTTTAACTTAGGTTCCTGGGGAGAGAGAAGTTGAACTTCAGTTATTTAAATTTATTTGTAATCCACTACAACTTGGAATTATAAAATATTTTAAAATATATTGTATTTAAAATGTATACTGTATTTTACATTTTACGAAAAAATTATGGCAGATAATTTTTACTTCAAATAAATGAAATGGTGTATCATTATAGTATACTAATTGACAATCGATAAACAAAATTAAAAGCAACTTAAATTTAATAAGTTAACGAAAAACTGATAATGGATTCAAAAATTTTCAACAAAAAGACTCTTAGTTTTAAAAATAATTTACTCTTTTGAGTATAGTCAATTTGACTGAGATTTCCAGGTCAAGGCCAAGGTCTGACCTAAAATTATTATACTCTAATTAAAAGATCACATCAGAAATAACTGTTTGATCTTAAAATTAGAGAATTTGACATTGGGTTATTTTTACCAGAACGCAATAATTATCGCCATGCGAAATGCGCCAAACCCTGGCGGGAAAATCCGAGATGGCGGCCGTGCACACAAATCTAGAGTATCCCCCCTAACTTTATTTCTACTGATCAGATATACATAATATATAGCCTATGTCCATCTGGAATAATGTACCTTTCAAACAGTGAAAGAATTTTTCAAATAGGTGCAGTGGTTCCGGAGATTACCCTCCACGTACAAAATCTGCTCTCTCTTTATATATTAGTATAGATGTTATATGTGTGAACTGTGGTGTCAAGTAAATAAATGTCTATTGTTATTGTTAGTGAGAGACTATGTATGAGTCATCCTGAGTCTTGTATTAAATGTGGGGTGTTAGATTGGTTATCAGATGACTAGTTTAGCCTAATCTAAAGGAGGCATCCCACACACACACACACACACACACACACACACACACACACATATATATATATATATATATATATATATATATATATATATATATATATATATATATATATATAATAAATCATAAAAAAGTTATGTATAAACTTTTAAACTTTTCAAACGATTGATAAACTCTATAACAAAATACGTCTAAAAAATCCAATTTATTTTTTCGACATAATAAAGGATTTAATTGTTGATTAGATCATCAAAGAATTAAAGCATAAGCTTTACGATTCATAATATCATTTATGCCTTAATATAATTCTCGCGTAACAGAATTCAAACTTCTTAAAATACTTTTTAATCATATGTAGAAAAAAAAAGCACTCAAGAAAATGTGAAATCCATTGTCTGAGCATCCATCGAGGGGGAAAAAAATGTCCGATACGAAATGATCTCCAGCTTACTTGATTCATTCAAACGCCGTTTAGAAAAAGAATTTCTTTACGTTAATGTTGGCGGTACTTACTTAAATGCGTTAAGCCTTTAAACGGATATCGTTAATTTTACGATTCAATCTCTCCTTTTCTCTTCTGAATCGATGTTTTTTTTTTAAAATTACGTTTTTTTAATTAAACCTCGGAGAGGGGGTAGGGGGTATAAAATCGAAGATACATTTCCGGAAATCAAATTCTTCCTACTCGGTTCGTCTCGAAGTGCACCTGAAAAATTTTTTGAGTTATTTTTTTCCTTTCAAATAGGGCAAAAGCTTCGTTTTATTGCCTTTTAATGGCAAATAAGTAATGATCGGCCAATATTTATCTTTTTTTCTGAGCTATCAACTTGTATAGTTCGACTTTAAATCGCCTGATTCGCATAAGTTTGTGAATGGCATCACGATGTTGTTAAACGTAGCAGGTTTTTAGGGGACAGTGGACTTTCAAAATTGTGAAATTTGTCCAAAAATTCGATTTTTTTTTATTTTATTGAATTGTGAAACTACGGACGAGTAGGAATGTGTCGCGAAAAGAATTTTTAAATTCTGCGATTATTTTCCTAGTTATAGGCGTTTGTATTTCATTTAGATATTATGTGGTTACTAATAGCAATCACTTTAAATGTGTTTTTCTCAAAATAAAATTTTTCACGTCATTCGAATTATCAAACTGCTCCGGGCGCATTCCTAACGATCGTATCGTTTTGAAATTTATGTTTTATATACTTAACTGTCTATGAAATAAGTCTTACTGAAAATAATGATGCTTCGTAGCTCGGAATTTCTAAATGTTGTACTCGAAATGATGATTTATGGGTATTTTTCGTCATAAAAAGGATGTTTTCACTATTGTTATTTATTTCTCTTTATATTTTTAATGAATGCTTAAAATAAGCGATACGTTTCATTGTTAGTTCTATAAGGTATCCTGTAAATAAAAATTACCATATTATATGCGAAAGAAATGCGCATGGAACATTTTTAATGAGGCCAATTTTTGATATAATTAATAATTAATAATTCTTAAATTATTAATATTTCATCTTTAAATTTTAACCACATTTACATATCTATGGTACTAATGAAATATTCAAATTTCAAGCAAATCCATTCAAAACAAAAAAAAGTTAGGTTTGAAGGTCCACTGTCCCCTTATATACAAGGTGCGCCCATAACGTAACCGGACAATTTTTTATAAATCAGAAAAATATGACTCACCTTCAAATAAATTTATCTCCTTCAAAATAATCACCAAAGGACTCTATACAATTTTTTCCAACGTTTCTTCAAGTCATCTCAACACTGTTTATAGGCTTTGGAACTAACCGTTCGCAAAATACGCGTAACATTTGATTTAATATCATCCGAGACATTGTCAAATCTCTGTCCTTTCATGTATTTTGCATTTTTGGATTACAAATTCACCACGGATTTGTTCCTGAAAATCAAACGATTAATCAGCATTTTTACAAGGAGCTGCTTTTTCGATTGAGAAACAGGATAAGGCGAGATATAATGGAACTGTTTGATTCCGGACAATGGTGTCTTTTACACAATAATGCTAGGCCCCATGCAGCAATTTCTGTACAACATCTGTTTATCTTGCTAAGCATTCAATTACACTGATAAATCTCCCGACTTATTGACAGCAGATTTTTTTCTTTTTCCTAAGAAAGATATATATATATATTATATATATATATATATATATATGTAACCTATGATAAAAAAATAAATCGATTTTTACGAAATTGATTTTTACGAAAAATTACCATTGATTTTTACGAAAGTAAAAATCAATGGTTTAAAACATGTATTATGTTTTTGATTTTAAAAGTATTTCATTTGATTTGCATTTTGATAGAATTTCACGTGATGGACTGAAGTTTATATAATGCTTGTTACCCGGAAGTAGGACGGATTTCTGTATTTTCTCTTGCTGCATCCATACCGACGGATCGGTCGGCGAAATAAATAGAATGTAGTCGTGAAACTTGTGTTTTGATTTGTGTCCGAGGGTGGAGATAAAATGCGGGAATGGATTAAAATATTTGTGACAAGTCATCCAATTTAACATCAAAACTATGCCACTCAGCCCTTCATTCGTTGGCCCGCGCCCGTGCTATTACATTGACTACATACGACGACTTGTTCTTTCGGACAGACTACCATTCCAGTGTCTACAGAAATGACTGTGATGTGGGGTTGCGGCATTCTTCTTTTTAATGACCGACGGCCGTTCTCCCCATGTTACATATATATATATATATATATATATATATATATATATATATAAGAAATTAGTTTTATTGTATTGTAAGGCGGCGAATAAGTTGACATCTCCTCGAGTCAAGCTATGGGGAACACTCTATTTCGAATCTCAGATCAATAAATGCAGATTTTTTTTTAATAGCGTGTTTTTCTAAGTTTAAATTAAGAATTGCCGTGTGCAAGGTTCTTTTTAAAATATTAAAGCAAAAATAATTTCGGAAAACTCTCAGAATGGAATTAAAATATAGGTTCGAAAATTGCCGTTCCCCATGACTAAAAACTGGAATTGAGATGCACGTATGAACCGTCTGCATTTATTTAAATGTCTCTGACTGTACTGACTTTTATTCTCTGTTCTTTTCAGGTAAGATTGGTTGATGCGATTCATTCATTACTGTAAAATCACTGTCGAAAGTAAGTGTCATTCAGTAGCTAGTATTATGTGGTCATTAATAAAATGAAAGTAGGGCGCGGTGGCCAGGCCCTGATTTTCGATAGGCCCCGAATATTGGACCCCCCCCCCCCCCAAACCAAAATTTTATTTTCAAAGAAAAAATTCCCAATTCAATTTTTTTAATTTTACCTTTTTAGTAGCAATTTTCTTTTATATATCCTTTCAAATTTGATTGATTGGTTCATCATATGAATAGTTATATGTATATATCATCATATGTATTATATGTTACTATGTTATAGTGTATGTAAGGGATTAATAGGTTTTTCTGGTTGCATTGTATTGGCGTTTAATGGTGAAGTTAATATGTTGTATTGCTTTTTGTTACCTCATAACGTTCTAGGGTTCTACGCTTCCAATAGCCAATTCTTGGTAAAATGGTACTTTCGCAATGATTCATGATTATTTTTTTTCTGTGTCACTTTCGGAAATGTTACGCCCACATCAGAGTTAGGGGGGGGGGGCCCATCCCGAGTTGTGCCTATAGTCAAGAATTTTCTAAATCGGGCCCTGGGGGTGGCCCAGCAAGAGTAACGACCCCGGTTCGATGCTCGTCGCTGCAAATTCACCGCCCTGTTCTTTCATAGTGCCCGGGGCACGTAAAATAGGGCATGGCTGCAATGTCCTCGAAGTCCTCAAATCTACCTCTGGAAGTGCGGGATCAAGCGTTCTGTTCTCTTCACTTGATTCGGTTCAAAATTACGGGACTGTAATATGGGAAGCCTTTGACGTACGGGTAATGTTACCATTTGTAACCAATTTTTAAAGAAGACACACGCGCATTGATTCAGAATCAAAATGATTCTCAATTTTCTAAATCACTAAATGCATGAGAATTGTACTGGCTCTATTGGCTTAAATGTTGCCTAGGAACAATTATTAAATAAAATTGTTTCTAGATTTTATACAAATTTTCGTACTGGAGTGTGAAAAGTGTTTTTGTCATTTTCAGAATTCGTATAGTAGAACAGGTCAGCAGAGCATTCATTCTGTGGCCTTTGTGCGAAATAAAATAAAAAAATAAAAGACTAGTGGTGTTTTGAAATCGGGGGTCGAAATTGAACTTTTTTTTTTTAATTTTGTGAAAAAAAACCAAAAATTTAATTTTTGAAACTTTTTTGGATTAAATTATTCGTATTTAACACTTATATAATAATATCGAAAAATATATTTTTTAAAGTTGATAGTAAAAAAATTGTTCTGAGTCCCCTTTTAACAGAAGAAAGGACTTTAAACTACGAAGGAAGTTAAAATCGGCCGTAGCGCTTGTACGTGGATTTGAACCGGGGTCCTCTCGCTTCGCAGTCCGATGCGATAACCATTCAGCCACGGAGTCCATTAAGGGAACGGTCTTCTGGAGGGGGCATAACGCTTTTTCGTTACGTGACGATTCTTGCCAGTTCACTGTACTGTAAGCCGCGTGAAAGAACTTCGTTCCAAAAAAGCGGAACATTATTTTTTTTTATTAACGAAAGGAATTTATGAGCGATGAATATTAATATTTATGGAATTTTCAAAATAATGAGTCATTTTGATGGTTGAAATATTTTTCACCTTCCGATGTATCTTCATTTTTTTTTTTCAGCAGCAGCTTTTCATAAAGTAATCATCGAGTTGTGAGTATCTTGTACTAAAATTGAACGTATCTTGTACTAAAGTTTTCTTTGGCGAGATAGCATATATGTTAGATATCGATGGCTTATTTGCAATAGGTCGTAACCCACTTTTTTTCTTAACTCTTCAACGCTCGCTTCCGGGTATGGAGTGCAACATTTTCGTCATTTTGGATGGTTTGATTTAACATGTAAGGGTTGAATGTTCTAAGCAGTTTCTATTGATAGCTACACCCTTTCTAATGCAGGCAGGATTCTCTGACCCTTCTATTCCTTTCCATTCATCGTTAGTCGTGATTTAACGGTGGTAAACCGGCGATTATACTGGATTACAATACGGTAAAAGCAGGAGTCGATGTAGTCGATCCAATGGGCAGCTATTACAAGGTTTCCTAAATATCACGAAGAGGGACAATCTCGTTGTTTTTTTAGGTTTATGGAATCCATTCGCGAGTCTTCCTTAGATCCAACACACCGGACACTTTTGAAATAACGCGATTCTATCCGCATTCTTTGACCTTTAATTATAAATATATCTCAATATTATCAACAATTTATATCTTGCCATAAAAAGAGCGGAATTATTATTTTCAATTTGAAAAAAAAAAGTTTATTCCCAAAGGAATAATCAAGGTTGCAAGAGACGTTGAACTTTGCGCCTGCTGATGTTCCAATAATTACAAGATAAAAAGAACTTTTTATATACCACGTTTTTAAATTTTCTCTTGAATCATATAAACTTGGCAAATCTTTCTTAATTGCACAAACCTCCACTTAATTATTCTTTTATTTCATTTTAATCACTTTTGAGTCGTTTCCAGTGTCCACAGACTTTATAAACTTTAATTTTTATATATATTTTTTAATTTTTCGCGCAATATTTTTCTGAACAAACTAAATTCACACGTATTCTGTTTTCAAAATCGTCAAAAGCCGTTACGCAAAAGTGCAAGCATCGAATTCGATCGAAGCGCCACCTTGCGGATTTTTCTGCTTAAAGATGGCTAAAAGTATCGAAAGAATGCATTCGCATCGTTGCCATTCTAAAAGTCTCAAATGTCTAGCTAGTCGGGAAGTGAGATAAAAATGGATTGCAAGATTTGTACTGAGCAAACAAGAAAGCGAGTTAATAAAAACGTGGAAATTAACTCAAAAAATAAATATATATATATATTGTAAATAATATATAATAAATATATATACATATATATATATATATATATATATATATATATATATATATATATATATATATATAATGTATATGTATATGTATATATATATATATGTATATATATATATATATATATATATATATATATATATATATATATATATATATATATATATATATATATATATATGTATATATATATACAGTGGACGCTCGTTAATTCGAACTCGAAGGTTCTCAGAAAAAAGTTCGAATTATCCGATGTTAGGAGAATATATATAACTTTAAATGTGTATCACTGAAGAAGAAACTCTCCTAGTATGTATAACCCCAGAAAATATATTATACTATGTTATCTAAAGTTAAACATATTAAAAAGCAGTACAGACTTACATTAAAAAATGAAGCAGAAGATATGCAGTATAAAATAAACTTTTACTAAAAATATGAGTTACACTTTGGGGAAAAACTGTAAAATGAATGTTTGGTTCTGTTTATGATGCCTTTGTTCAGCCAGCTTTTCGATTGAAGTAAACATTTCAATTAATTTTCAGAGGAAGGTTCCATCTAAATAAAAGCTTTCAGAGTTTTAATAGAGTCCATTATGGCTTTGACCATTATGGCCGCATTAGAAATATCTTTCGGCAGGTAAGTAGAGAAAAGCCCTGGCAGTTTCCTACCGAAATCAGTGCATACGTCTTCGATTACATCAGAGCTTTGGCAACATACAGAGATAAGAAATATTGTGCCTTGACTGAAATCGAGAAAGCCATCCATCACTGCATTTAAAATCTTCAATACCCATTCGACTTGCCAATTCATCAACATTCGTCAGCACTAGGGGTCCATTTATCGGAAAATTTCGAGATCTAACATCCTGGAACCATAGCAGTAGAGCTTTTTCTAGAACTTCTTGGGACGCATTTCCCATGCGTTTCCTTCCTCTAGCAAATTTTGATTTTTCCCATGAATCTAAAATTGACTCCTTGTTTTTCAAATTAGTTGACAAGGTATTTTTTTTAAAATTCCATAGTCAGCTTCTAACTTTTTTTTACATTCGCCATTCTCTACTTTCTTTAAAATTTCTACCTTTGTCTTCAAAGTTAGGGTTTTGTACTTTCCACGTGTAGACATCCTGAATTTTTACACGTTCACACCACACAATGAGGAAGAAAAACTAAAGAAATTTTGACACACAAAATAATAAATACAATGTGTAATTTCTCTATTAAACGAGGAAAAAGAATTTTTTTTGTCAAATTTTTAGTTCGAATTAACCGAAGTGATAAAAATTTAGTTCGAATTAATGAGATATTTTTAACATTAACTTCAATACAAGTTTTTTGGGGCCTTTGGATTAGTTCGAATTAACCGAAAGTTCGAATTAACCGAGTTCGAATTAACGAGCGTCCACTGTATATATATATTTATATATATATATATGTATATGTATATGTACATATATATGTATATGTATATATATATGTATATATATATATATATATATATATATATATATATATATATATATATATATATATGTATATGTATATATATATATGTATATGTATATATATATGTATATATATATATATATATATATATTTATATATATATGTATATATATATATATATATATATATATATATGTATATATATATGTATATATATATATATATATATATATATTTATATATATATATATATATATATATATATATATATATATATATATATATATATATATATATATATTTATATATATATATATATATATATATATATATATATATATATATATATTTATATATATATATATTTATATATATATATATTTATATATATATATATTTATATATATATATATTTATATATATATATGTATATATATATATATATATATATTTATATATATATATATATATATATGTATATATATATATATATATATATATGTATATGTATATATATATGTATATATATATGTATATGTATATATATATATCTATATATATATTTATATGTATATGTATATATATATATATACATATAAATATATATATATTTATATGTATATGTATATATATATATATATATATATATATATATATATATATATATATGTATATATATATATATATATATATATATATATATTTATATATATATATATATATATATGTATATATATATATAAATTTTAAATAAAAATTGGCGCGCCCGCTGAAGGTTAAGGGTCGCGGTCGAAAAAAGTGTGCGGACCACTGCCCTAGATGACGCTCCCGGTGTGTAAATTGGGGTGAAGGCACCAGGGCAAAAGTCCGCGAGCAAGTTCTAAAAACCGCACTCCTCCGGCACGAAAGATAAAAGCGAGAGAGATCAGAACGTAGAAGATTTTTCGATAACCTCCTCTGCGAGATTATGGGTCATGATAGATTTAAAGAAGCAGTTTTCGTCGCAAAGTACCCAATAAAGATCCAGCCGAAGTAGTGGAAAGAAAAACAACGCCCTCCATCTTGGCGAACACTTTACACGGGTTTAAAAGTCTCGTTATTAGCGAAAGTTTGCGGTCTCTCGGCGCGATAAAAAAAAAGCCTTATCGTGTGATGAGTCGACTTCATTAAGATGGAGCGATCGATGGAGGAGGGGGAGGAACTCCGGATGAAAAGAGTGTCACGTAAGAGATGAGTGACAGCGCGTTTCATCGATTTCTCGATCGTGTACTAGCGGTCACGGCATGCGTGTGACCGTTTCAGACAAAAGGAAGGCTCCGAAAATCCGGAGGCTGTCTCGTAGCATATGGCGTTGCACTTAATCCATACGTAGCCAATAATACGACAAGCCTTTTCGCTTCAATTACTTTACTACGATACGTTAAACATACTACAACCACAACAGTTAAAGCAAGTGTGTACGGCGAGTTAGAATTGATACAGTTAGATAGTCAGGATGTCTTCGCGTTCAACGACAGCGCTGGCTGACCAAGAGAGCTGCGTCCCTCTGCCACTCAAAAACAGCTCTCTTCTCTCTTGGACTACTGGGGTCTTCTTTTATACTGTCGGCGAATTCAAAGGGGCGTTTTCTCCGGCGTTTGAAGTGCTGGTAAGTGTTCGAACTTTATGGGATACTAAATGTCACTATAGTGTCGAAAATCCTGAAAGCCCTCGAACCACTCTGGGATTTATGCTTTCTATAACGTCAGAACCGCACATTACAAGAACTTTATGGCCTCTCATCCTAGAGTTCATGAGACTGCCCAGATGGACAGTTCGCCGATAGATGACATGTTGAGGGGTAGGAACGGGGCATCACGTACTTATAGAAATACTAATATCGTGTAGTAATTGAGGCAATGTCACACCAGGCTTGATATTGCGACGGGACCTAATCTTTTTTATTGCTCGCATTTCGCGAAGACGTCCTTTTCGAGAATTTGAAATCATTATTATCAGCAAAATTTGTGGTTAACGTGACTGCTTACGTTTGGAGCCAATTTTTTTTAAGGATTTTTTTGGTCTTATGGTAAAATATCACTTAAAAATTTTAAAAAATGAACAAAAACTTACCTGTAAATACCATACTTTTTTATAAATGGGTCAATTTGAAGTAAATTTTAATGAAATTTAGCTAAAATGCCTATCACTCTGCACAAAATTCTAACGCTACTATTTTAATTTCCTTCTCACACGTGATACGTATTACAGTTATCTTCAAAAAGACCTACAATCTAAGAGAATTTTTTAAAAATGCAAAAATAATACAGACAATTTGTATGTTCCAATATGAAAATTTTCCCCGATTTGTCATACCTTTCCTTATAAAAAAAAACCCCCAAATATAAAACTGTTTATTATACATGAATTATTGTGGGTCATTTCATTAACAATAACATCTAAAACATTTCCTGAAAATTTTATCAAATTATATGCATTATTATGTGAGATATCGCGATAAAGGTACAGATCTGTGCTAAAAAGCATAATTCTGAAAAAAAAAACGCATTTAAAGTTGTTTGTCACTTCAATTTTGTAGCAGACGATGTTTTTTAAAATGGCTATAACTCTGCTTCTAATTGATGTAGAATGAAAATCCAAACGGTTTTGAAAAGGGCAAAGATTGTATGACACGATTCTTGCAAAAAATGAAATGGACCAAAATAGTCAAAAAATGACAATTTTCCACGTAGGCAGTATCAGCCATTCAATCGTGGCAGAATATTGGCGGCCGCTTCTTATCAGGTCACTGGAAATCCGACTTAAATGGCGACGTAATACTCTGTCGTACTTGGCGAAAAAATTCTCCCAGTTTGAAACAGCAGAGAGACAATTATCGGTTTTCAATTTATTCGACGCGGTGTCATTAGGGTGGTGTTCACACGATGGTCGAATGGAACGGAACGCTTTTCGCCTCTAAACGCATAATGGGATAACTATGACGTCACACCTAGAGAGAAGTTCCCTCTTTGAGTGTCGGGGAATTTTTCAGAACAGAAAAACCTTCCGTCGTCAAGTGCCGCACAGTTTTGTCGAATGCGGTTTTTGATGTACAGATTCAAATGGTCGAGTATTATCAAAAATGATGCCCTGGGCATAAAACACGCTGTCGAGATTTTACAATCAATTATCGCAAACGGCAAGTTTCTACAGCAATTATGTTGGTAAACACGAAGTGTTAAGCATTTTTGAGAGGTTTTGCATTTTTCAAAGAAAAATCATTGCTCTGAAATTACGATACATTTTATCCAAAATTACTTTGGATAAAATTAATTTGGATAAATGATAAATGATAAAAGTCGTTTTGAAAAGTCGTTAATTGCAAGCGGGAGTGTATATATTACTAAAGGCCATCGCAGTGCATTCTTCAATTTACAAAATTGCTTGTCTTTAGATTTTTTAATTTTGAATTTAAGCACGCATTGTAATGAATTTTTTTTTAGAAAAGTATTTCTATATAGAGACTATCTTGAATATAAGAATAACTTTTTAAAATATTCTTAGCAAAATAAAAATTGAAAATTAAGTTTTCGCTACAACCGCCGAACCAACCAATCTAGTTGCGTTTGTCCAATTACTTTTTACCAATCGGAAAAGTTTTTTTATTAAACAATTTGTCTTCAGTATTAAAGAGAGTTTTTCTCAGTGTTGCAGACTTTGTCATCACCTAGTTGTGGTTTTTTTTCGCCAGGGGGCTTTAGTAACACCGTGGCGTGTATTTTAATCCTCGATCGTAGTTTTTTTACATTCATTTTTATTTGTAAACACTTTAATGGTCAAAAAACTTTTTTTCAGGATAATATTTACTTGGTGGTAAGTGTCCTCAGGATGTCTCAAATATCAATAATTGCAGAATAACTTGTTCTATAATTGCTGAATTTCAAAAAGTTGAAAGAGGTACCTTGCGAGGCGTTTTGGATATGTCCTTCCAAAGATAGAAGACATGCCATTCGGAGATAAACAAACATAATACGAAAGTGGCATAAAGATGCTGGCGTCAAACTTCTGTTTTATTAACCCTTCAGCTGTCGCGACCGTGTACAGAGTGCAACATTTTCGTATTTCTGAATGGTTTGCTTTTACATGTAAGGTTTGAATGCTCTAAGCAGTTTCTATTGATAGCCACACCCTTTCTAATGCAGGTCTTGTTTTCTGACCCTTGTATTCCTTTCCATTCATTGGTAGTCGTGGGGGAAAGACGCTCACCATTGATAGTTCACCATTCCACAATGTGCCAGGTTGAAGACAGGTGTGCATATATTGCATGTGCAGAGAAATTTCTGTCGTTTCAGCTCGTAAAGGAAGGTTAAATTCAAGAAATAAATGTTTTTGTGCGTTAAAGTCGTGTGATTAAACACGTGTTGATCCCTCGGTGATGCAAACCTTAAATCGAAGGCTAGTGATGGTGACAAAGCAAAATTAGATCAAAGTATCACAAAAAAGAAAAGTAACTACGGGATCGCATTTAATAAATTAAACTCTAAAAATGAATCTTTAAAATTTCACCGAAAATCAGAAAATGGAGGTAAAGATTCGAAAAAGGTTTCCTTTTAAAGTAATTTTTAGGATCTTTCTCGCGATATAAATTTTATAACCCTCAGATTATTATTTTCAATACAAGCTTAAACAGCTTAAAAATTTAATTTTAAAAAAATCTAAGAAGCATTTTTCAAAAATCTTTCTTAGTGCACTATAAGAAGAATTGCCATGCAAAATGTCAGCCCTTTAGGTCCATCGGTTTGGTCTGTGCGTTGTATGTGAATGAGTCTGTTTTCTATATATAGATTTGTAGGTTGAAGTGTAAATTTATGTAAGTGCGTTCCCCGTCGATACCATCATTGCTTCTTGATAAGAAGACGTGGAATGGGCTTCCTAAACGCCTGCCGTTTGTCACCGGTACTTCTTAAAAGGTTTTCTTAGAGCAGGGGGAGGTGGGGGACTCCTTAAAGGGAGGTTTATTTTGGAAGTGTATGACTAACGGAACATAGGGAGAGGGAATGAGGCTATTATTAAACACCCTCGTGCCTTGGGAATCGAGAGAGGATTCTTTATTTTACAAATCCTCTTTCTTGGGGCACGTGATATGGGGAATGCCTTTTCTGGGTGCACAGGAGGTCTCCGATAAAAAGATATATATATATATATATATAATGTTTTATATATATATATATTATATTATCTTTACACACACACACACACACACATATATATATATATATATATATATATATATATATAGGTAAAGATATATATTATATATATATAATAGCCGTTGTCTCTGTATAACACTTCCGGGCTGTACTCATCGTTCAATTCAAGCCCTCAGTAAACAAACGGCCGGTTAGGCTTAATTTCAATTTCAGACGTGGATCAGAATTTTTTCTTACCTAAAAACTAATATCTTCTCCATCAAATCAGGTTTGTTCAGCCTATTTTTCTAAAAAACATTCAGAACTAAAAAAAATTGGATGTTTTTAGCTGTATATTTAACAGTTTTTAAAAATCTGTTTACTTTTGCGATGAATTCTGAAAGTAAACGAACTTGAATGCGAATGAATCAAGTAGCTCAAGTATTCATATCGCGTAATGAGCTGTAAAATACTGGATGGCAGTCTACTACTCCAATCGTATGAAAAATTTAACAAATAAAAAATAATGAAAGGGTTTGCTTTTACAAGGCGTGGATTAAATGCAATATTGTTAGAAAATTCGGAATATTTTTTAACTTTCATATACTTTTTCCATTATGACGTCATTATTAGTATTATGACGTCAAAATGACGGGTTACTTTCTAGTATATATATATTTGAAATATCATATTTTTCACCGTTCAGCTGAGAACCTTGAGATACTACCGAGTAAATTTCAGATATCAGTTAAATCATTGGATTACCCGAGTGTGCTATTTCTCAAGAAATATTTTCCTCTAATTTTATAGGGTAAACGCACCAGTAATGGGCCGGTTAAGAGCAAAATTGAAGTAAATCTGAATTTTCACAGCTATAGATGAAGCAAACTGGTCCAAATTTTTACCTGCCATTTTAATAACTGTCTCAGATCTGTAGTGGCAATTGGAGCGCACTGGCTGCATTCATAAAATATATATATATACATATATATATATATATATATATATATATATATATATATATATATATATATACATAAATATAAACATATATACATAAATAATAACCAACCTGATGCACCTATAATGGGCCATTATTTTATCCGAAGTACCCACAATGGGCCACCCAATAATGGGCCATCAATATCGCCCATCACAACATTAATGGACCATCTATTTAATCTGTTATGGGACAAAAATCAACTCTACAATATCATAAAATTGGAAAGAAAAAGGAACTGAAAACATGACGTATATTTTTAAACCGGTTTATTCATTTTATAACTACAGTACAACTACACTAAATATGTAAAAACTGAAATATGACTGAAATATAAATTTATTAACTTAAACATCTAAAATTAAATTTACTTAAAAATTGTGGTTAATGTTGCCGGCGATGTACCGCTTTACTTGTCACAGCTGGTATGTTGTTGCAAATATTGACATTTCCGAAAAAATAATTTGTATACCAGTACACGGGCTGGCAGTTTTGGTCAGTAACAATTTGTGATTCCATAATGGTCCACGCTATTTTGACAGTGGAATCTGTCATTTAATCACTGTACAATTTGAATTATACATACTATCGGAATGAATAATAGCTTAAGTCAATAAACAGTCATTATAGTTCTTAAGGGGACTCACGATGGAAATAAGGCATATTTTCATACTTTTTGACTCTTTGTAACTATTTCAATTTACTCCTAATTTAGCCAAATTTTATGTATATGATAAATTGATATATTTATTTTAATATACAATTTTCAACTCTCAAAATTATGTTAAATAATTTTTTTTTAAATGCTTCAGATATACCTTGTTTTTTAAGAATTTTTATTCTATACTGGCTCGCGTGCAGAACTATGAAATTAATTTTACGCTTAAATGTATAATTCCCGTTTTATATTTAAATTAAATAATTCAAAATACAACTGAACATAAAATATTCAGCATTAAAATACTTTTTCAATTTTTTAAAAACTGCTCAAATTATACTTAAAATGTCCTTAAATTTTTGCATTCATTTACCCCTAAAAAAATATCAAAATGTGCAGTGATCGCAATAATTCTAGTTCAGACGCAATAAAATAACAGGATTATGCAGTGATAAAAATTTCACGGAATTATGTTTCATAGTTTTCGAGATATCAGTTGCGGAACGATGCAAAATTACATTTTGAGAAAAATGAGTTTAAAATTTTTCTTACCGTAAACTTGATCAGTAATTAAATATTTAGAATATCAATATCTCCGGAACTAAGCGGAATATTTTCATGCGGTTTGCTTTATTTTGTTCAGAAATGATCAGGTTTTAACATATATTTTTAACATATATTTAACATATATTTTCAAAAAAATGGAATTTTTTAAAGATTTAAGGGTAGTGAGTCCCCTTAAGTAAAATTTTTGGATAAATTCAGTTACCTTAACAGATTTCTTAAGCAGACGTTAAAACAAACACAAATTTTCTTCTCTCTAGCAGAATACACCTTACACTTCGCACAAAGTAAAGGAATGAAGTGAATTCCAATGCTAAGGGATCCTCGCTAGTAGTAAGTAGCCTATGACCACTTTCTAAGGTAACAGTAGACCCTTAATTCCTCGACATTTCTAAAGGGGGGGGGGGCCATTATAGGTGCATTTACCTTACGAATGTATCGGATGTTGCACAATCTCTTACTTGTTGGTTGCAAATGCCGTTTCGAACTTCGCCAGTCCGTAGCTGAATCAAACTATGCTGCTTGCAGTTTTTATTCGGCAGCCAGATACAGACGCGTCTCTCTCCAGAACACGGGATATGCTATGCACAGACTCGAAACGTCGACTTGTGTGGTGTCGATGCATAGATATTTTGTTCCATCATCTCATTGAGTTTGGTCGATCCCACTTCCCGAGAGTTGTAGCTGGACGAAAGCTTGACAGAAAAGAATTTGCAATTGGTTTGTGGATAGCAAGCATTGACGTTAAAGTTCACATTGAATCAATATTTTTACTTCCCTTTTCTATGGGGTGAGGGAGCATTGTAGGGATTTAGACTGATCAAGTTTTGGAACGAAGTTCTTTTACGCGGCTTACAGTACAGTGAAGTGGCAGGAATCGCCACGTAACGAAAAAGCGTCATGTCCCCTTCATAAAAGCTTTTTCCCAAGGACTCTGTGGCTGAATGGTTATCGCGTCGGACTACGGACTATCACACTACGGAGCGAGAGGTCCCTGGTTCAAATTTCCGCACAAGCGCTGGCCGTTTCTATTCCCACTCATTCTTGGAATAGCGCAGTGTGTGTATGTATATATATATATATATATATGTATAAATATATATATATATATATATATATATATATATATATATATATATATATATATATACATATATATAATCAATAGAAATCTACATATTAAATCCAGTTTAAGAATCTATGTCTTAAAAGTATGAGAAAAATATTTTCGGAGAGTATAAAACATCGCTAATTTTTCCGCCAGGAAAACAAAGCAGTCATGAATATCACCATGGTAGATCTAGTACAAAAGCAAAGGGGAAACTCTACACAGAACAAATCATTAACCATCTTTACCCATTCTGTTTGTAACCTGATAGCAAAACTAGTCTATCTCTATATATAAAACAGTTCAGTAACTGACTCACTGACATACAACGCACAGACCAAACCGCTCTACCTAAAGGGCTGACATTTTGCATGGCGATCCTTCTTATGGTGTAGGGGTGCACCAAGAAATATTTTTGAAAAATTCTTCTTAGATTTTTTTAAATTAAATTTTTAAGCTGTTTTTGTAACTTTTTTTAAGCTTGCATTTAAAATAATAATTGGAGGGTTATAAAATTTATATCGCGAGAAAGATTCTAAAAATTCCTTCAAAATGAGATCTTTTTCGAATCTTTACCTCCATTTTCTGAATTTTGGTGAATTTTTAAAGATTTATTTTTAGAATTTAATTTATTAAATGCCGATTACGCGATTTCTTTTTCCGGTACTTTAAATAAATTTATCGTCACGTGCATGACAACTAAATAGACAAAAAAATATTGTTTTTCTTTCTCATGCACCAGACGATTGGATATTATCCGAAAAAAATAAATATCCCGTACGATTTTTTTATAAATATATATATATACATTTTACATCAATTGCATACATTGATCGTCGCATTTATTATAAACTAGCTGAAATCCGCGCTTCGCTACGGAGTACATTCAAATTAAATACAACGGTCAATGTATGCAATTAATGCCAAAAAAATAAATATATATATATTTAGAATAAATGTGACGATCAATGTATACAATTGATGTAAAAAAATATATATATATATTTAGAAAAAAATCGTAAGGGATAATTTTTTGGATAATATCCAATCGTCTGCTGTATTAGAAAGAAAGCTTTTTTTGTCTATCTAGTTGTTATGCACGTGACGATAAATTTATTTAAAGTACCAGAAAAGGAAATCACGTGATCGGCATTTAATAAATTAAATTCTAAAAATGAATCTTTAAAAATTCACCAAAAATCAGAAAATTGAGGTAAAGGTTCGAAAAAGATATCATTTTAAAGGAATTTTTATGATCTTTCTCATGGTATAAATTTTATAACCCTCAAATTATTATTTTAAATGCAAACGTAAAAAAAAGTTTAAAAAACAGCTTAAAAATTTAATTTAAAAAAATCTAAGAAGAATTTTTGAAAAATCTTTCTTAGTGCACCCCTACACTATTAGAAGAATCGCCATGCAAAATTTCAGCCCTTTAGGTCCAGCGGTTTGGTCTGTGCGTTGTATGTCAGTCAGTCAGTCAGTCAGTGAATGAATGAGTCAGTTACGGAACTGTTTTATATATATAGATAGATAGCACCACGCTAAGGATCGTTGAAGACTTCGGCACAAAAAGCGGTAGAGGACAGTAGCGGAAGCAATGGAGATTGTTAGGATTAAGCCCCTAACTTTATTTCTACTGATCAGATATACATAATATATAGCCTATGTCCATCTGGAATATACTGTACCTTTCAAACAGTGAAAGAATTTTTCAAATAGGTACAGTGGTTCTGAAGATTACCCTCCACGTACAAAATCGCT
>OU015497.1:192500-210000 GCA_907164885.2 Dolomedes plantarius | reverse complement strand
TAAGAACCATTCATCAAAGAAGTTCGCAAAACATGTTCAATATGGTGTCCACCGTTGTGTGCAACAAGTTGAAAGCGACAAACAGCATGTTCCACAACGGATCGCAGGGTCTCCGGGGTGATGTTCAGAATGGGTTGCGAAATGCGTGCCTTTAATTCCGTTAAATTTGCAATTGGAGCACGGAACACAACATCTTTGAGATAACCCCACAGCCAGAAGTCGCACGGAGTAAGATCAGGTGATCGGGGCGGCCAGGCTGTAGGGAAATGACGGCTGATAATTCGAGCATTTCCGAAATGGCGCCTCAGCAGCTGCTTCACGCGATGTGCAATGTGCGGAGGAGCGCCATCTTGCATAAAAATGATTTCATCCACACATCCACGCTGTTGCAGAGCTGGAATGACGTGGTTGCGCAAAAGAGACGCATAGCGCTGACCAGTGACGGTAGCGGTAACAGGACCGGAAGCACCCGTCTGCTCGAAAAAATATGGCTGTAGGATGAATGATGCCGTAAAGCCGCACCACACCGTGACCTTTTCAGGATGAAGTGGTACGGGGTGCGTTGCCAGTGGATTTTCTGTTGCCCATATTCGACAATTCTGGGTATTGACGTACCGTGTCAGATGAAAATGGGCTTCATCTGTCCACAAAATTTTCAACGGCCATTCATTATCCACTTCCATGCGACCAAAAATTCTAACGCAAACGTCTCCCTTGCTGGAAGGTCAAACGGAAGCAACTCCTGCACATGGCCAATTTTGTACGGATAGCATTGCAGGATGTTTCGTACAATTTTCCGCACCGTGCTCGTAGGCCTGTCCAATGTTCGGGCAATTCCTCGTGCATCGCACGGTTGCACACCACCGGCCGTCCCCTCCTGTAATGCTGTGGCCACTTCTTCAACTACCGTCGAATGCACTCGTTTTCTCCCTCTACCAGATTGCACATCAAACGAACCTGTCGTTTAGAATTTTTGCATCATTTTCTTCAGACCCACGACACTCATTGGACCAACGCCTTGTTTTATACCCTTCAGTGTCCTGAACTTTTGCAGAGCTACTCTTGCAAAATCATCGTTCTTGTAATACAGCTTTACCAGCAGAGCGCGGTCCTGCAGTGAGACACCCATGCCGAACGTCTGAGATGCGAAATGAAGAACAGCCGTGTACCTGGCGGTTTTATAACACTGAAATGTGTCTTGCGCATGACAGGTATTTTAATTTACATCTTCTGCCGCTTACAGCGCCATCTGTTGCTAACTTTTGAAACTAAATTTTCTCTTCTGCCATACGCTTTCCGCCTTCTTCAATAACATGCCGTTCAAATTTGACGTCATTCTCATCAGTGGTTCTTTTTTTATAGCGTTTTGAAACTTAAATTTTAATTATAATCACCCTGTACATATATATATATGTGTGTCAAAACGTAACTGAACTGTCAAAATATAGTTGAGAAGTACGGGAAAAGGGGGCTTAAAATAATAAGAATCTAATATTTCATTTACAAAGCGCGTATTTTGCTGTGGGGAAAATCATCTTTTAGAGGCGACTTGAGCGCAAAGCGAATAATTCAAGGATAGAAGATTTATTTTTAGAAATGTAAAGGTTGAGTGCGAAGTCAAAATTACAAGTTCAGCAATATTAAAGTTCAGATGACAAAAAGATTGTGGTCTGCACATGCGCGTACAGAAGGCGCTCGGAGGGAATTGGGTTTTTCTCGCCAGATTGGAGGAAAATCTCGTTGAGAGCGGAAGCTCGCGGCAGGCGTGCTTAGTAATTGACAAAATGGCTACGCGAAATGGATTGACCTGCAGCTTTGTTCGATTAAGGAACGCAATAAAGAAGATTTAAGAGATCATGGACTGTTGATTGAGTCATTGCCTGGCCACTCGCCCAATTACTTAAAGTACAAATTGACTGCATAATATCGAATCCACACAGGAGCAAACACGCTGCCTGTCATATATATATATATATATATGAGCTATATAGCTATATAGCTATGTCATATATATATATATGCTTAGTTTTTTCAAAATTAGAAAATAAAATGTGCTGAGGGCATAAGTAGAAACTATGAAAATGACAGAAAGTACAAAAAAAAAGTTTAAGTTACTTAAAAGTAAGAAAATTAAGTTTTTCGAAAGGGATTATCATTTGTAGCCCCCCCACCCCCCACCCACCCACGGACTGCGGTGATGTGGATTTTTGTAGACGAAAGCTGAGCATAAGTGCTAAGAGTATTCGATTTTCAGCACTATTGAAGGGTAAAATATCTTCCGGGTGCCTTTCCTTTGGGCGACATCTGTCCGATTCTTTAAAATTCATCGCCTTCCGAAACTGAAATTCAAAAATCGAAATGAGTGGAGTGGGGGGGGGGGGTTGACGACCCTCCATAATCAATTTCGAAAGAAGCAAGCGCAAATGGAAGAAAGAAACCTTCCTGGCCGCAGGCTGATAAGGCAAGAAAGAACAAAGTCGATCGATCGGTGGACCCTTTCCCCCAGTCAAACGTTTTCACTGCCGATACCGTCGGAATCGGAGTTCAATAACTCGCCTGTCACAGTGTGGGGGAGAATTGAAACGTGTTTGTTCTCTAATGCTTCCCTAATGGAGGTCGCCAATCGATGCTGGAATGCCATTCCCGTCGCCTTTTTTTTTTTGTCTAAATACCCTGATAGGATGAGACCGGAAGATGGGAACCGAATTCCGGAATGGCAACACATCCGGGTTTGCAGGACTAGTGTGTCGTGCTGCGGTTAGGGCTCGTCAGACCCGGACCTACTGCTTCAAGCCCGTTTCGAACGTCGATGCCGCACCCAACGCCACGTGTGGTGCCGTGAGGCTCGCAGTGAAGAAATCGCGACACGCTTTGGAGGGCTTGTTCCTTATGGACAGCGCATGTATGTGGGCCTGGTGGTGGATTTTTACAATTTTGTCAGTCACCTTCAGTTCCAGTTGAATGGACACTGCAAAAGACAGTCGAGTAAAATCGAGTGAAAATGCGGCCAAACCGCTGGCGATAAATTTAGAGGTTTGAGAGGTACGGTCATTTTTTGCATCGCGAGGGCCTACTGCTTAAAGATCATTCCGTACGCCTACCAACATCCATGCCAATGGATGTTGGTAGGCGTTCCATGCCATCCGGTATTTGTAGCTCCCCTTTTACTGAGGTTTTTGTTGTTGGTACAGCACAGTTATAACCTTTTCCCCACGGGGTGGGATAGCATGTATCCCAAAAATACGGGCCCAAGAATGAATATATATATATGTATATATATATATATATATATGTAAGAAATTAATTGGGAAAAGAATAATTAAGTTAAATTTAAAAGGGGCTTAGGGATTAATCATTTTTGTGGCGAGAAAAAGCCACTAGAGTTCATATTTCCAGACGCGTGCGGGTAGAAAAGGTAGGATATATTCCCCGTTTTGAGATTGACCTTCGATTCGCGGTGAAATGCAGCTCCATGCAAAGAGAATTTAATTTTTAGATAATGTACTGGATTGGGCGCGAAAAGAAACTTCGAGAAAATTCTAAATTGGGCCCTGCGCATGTGCCGGGAGAGTGGACGCGCGGTTTTGACCTCGAAATCGGGAGAGCGCGGGATAGACTTCAATGCCGACGGACGTACGTTCGTCGCGTCTCTAAGTTAAAGAAATGACGACAGATGAACGCGCTGAGTTGGAGCTTTGGTTCGCATGAAAGGAAAATAAACGAAATTGATTCAAACTATGGACTGATGTTATTATATTATTCTTCAACTCGTTACTAACATTTACGGATGATGACTGCAATTTAAGATGTGAGAGCAGACAAACCACCCGCCTGACATATATATATATATATATATATATATGTAATAATAACGCCCCATCCTTATAAACTGTTCCGCCCCACCTTTTTTACTTAACGCGTATTCTAAATTATCCTTGTTTCTTCTCAATAAAGTAAGTCTCTTTCTTCAAATTGCGACCTAGGAATTGACCAACTAACCATCCAGATTACCCCTTAGTGCACGCGCGTTAAAGATATTTGTAAGCATGATTCAGCACCACGTGATGTTTTCGCCTCGGAGCGTTTTTCGGAACATCATGCGGTCCTTATGTAATCAAGTCACATGCTTAATTCTAGCCAATAAAATTATTTCCCCGCTGTCAGTACCCCTACACTTTGTAACCTTCTGTAAAAGTACGGCGTGCTTTTTTACTGCCTGTCGATGTCTTCTTTACGAGCTGCTCCGCTGCTGTCCAATATGATTTAAAATCTGTGTTCCGAATGCGTCACGGCAGGGACCGGTGGCGTTGCTATGGTGCGTGTCCAGTTGTCAAGACACCTGTGTTTTTCTCAATAATATTTGTGTACATTAGAATCCGGAATAAATTAATCTGCGTCGCATATCTGTTGTGTGCGTCCTTCCAATGCCTCTCCAGTGTTCGGTTTTCCTCCCCGATGTGTCAACGGCTCTCGTGAAATGGTCTTCATCACCTGACCCTCTGGCTACGTCTACAACATGTTTGTGTTTCATCTCCTCTACATAGTTTAAGTTAAAGTTTACCGTGCGCGTTAGCCGATATCAATATACGTATATATATATATATATATATATATATATATATATATATATATATATACACACATATATACAGTGGATACCCGATTTTACGTTGTTCATGGGACCAACGGTAAAAAATGTACGATACGGGAAAACGTAAAATCGGGGTTAAAACATAATCTAAGCATAGTATAGGCAATTTTCACGGACCAGCAGAATGACGTATGAAGCGGGATAACGTACGAAACGGACAACGTAAAATCGGGGTTCTACTATATATATATGAAATAAATTTCAAACCCCTTTTTACTTTTTAACACGCCCTTTCCAAATTCTTCATCTTAACGCAACAGAATACCGTCCCTTAACCTTTGATCGCGACCTAAATCCAAACCGAAATAATTTATTAGTTTTTCCCCTAAAGCCACGCGCGGAGCATTACATAACAGTTATATAAGATCGAACCGGGTCGAACATTCGAAAACCATCACCCCATATGACGCGACTTAATCACGTGACCATTTCTGACAAATTAGAAGTTTGATAGACCCGTACTCGGGCGGGAGATTTTCGCGCCTCGGTAGTCTTTTTTGTTTGCTCTCAACCTAACATGACGTGATTTTGAGCTCTCCGTCAAATAACGCGCGGCGTTGCGTCGCCGGGATTCTTCCCGATAAACGGCCCCCGACCGATACTTTTCACGCATGTTAATCCTAAACTAAGTATGTAGTGTTTAGATAGTGAAGTATATTTAATCATGAAAATACTGTGAAAATAAAGAGACGTTAAGCCAGAACGTAATGTCTGTATTATTCGCCTGGATTGTCTTCCTACGCCTTTCCCGGTCACTCGCCATTACTTGTTCCGGTACGACTACACCCCAATCCAAAAAACTAGGAAGTACGAGCTTGTTGAGCTTCGTCCGGTCAAGGATATTACATATATATATACATACATATATATATATATATATATATATATATATACATATATATATATATATATATATATATATATATATATATATATATGTAATAAATTAAATATTAGGCCCTCCATTCTATCAGTTAAATTCCCTTTCCTAAATCCAATCCCCAGTAACATTACTTTAGCGCTTTAAAAACCCATAGCAACAGAACTTCCCATAAAACAGCAAACGTTGCATTTCTACACGTGTATACGTCTCGATAAAAGCGTGGGTTCGCATCGCCAGCCCCAAAATTCCGCTGACATTTCAAAACAACAGCCACATGTACCTCGCTTCTAGCGCGTAAGGTTGAAAGGTGATATTGCACTTCGCTCCGAGCATCTGAAATGAAAGGACGTATGTTACTATCGCTCCTAATAAAACGATTCGACCCGACTGCTTCAAAATTTTAATTCCTTTCAGGCTGAGTCTAGCTCCAGCCATGTAAATTTGAGCTAGTTTTCCTTTTCAGGTTGCATTTTAAGAACGAGATGTAATGATTATATTACATATATATAAAACCCCCTTAATGGCCGTTCTTACAAAGGGGGTGTGAAATTTCCCGTTCTAAAGAGGTAATCGGAAAAACGGGCCTCGTAAGCTAAAGGTTAATAAATGGTGATGTGAATTCCTTTTTCTTTCTTACGTGAGTTCATTGTCGAGAACTGTTTCTCAGTAGGAATAGGAATGTGTTATTTGTTTGTATAGGATGGTTCATATTGGGAGTTTCCACTAACTTATGACGTGTGTGCCGGCTGTTCGCCTGTACCCAAGCAGAATTTCTGTAATATTTGCTGACAAAGTTTCGTTAGCGCTGATCAGAAATATGTTGATATTGAATGAATATCTTTCTCCTCTTATTTTTATTTGGGCGCTGTAACGTCACGTGTTTTGTGCATTCCCCACAGCTGCAAGTTTAAATAAACAGAAGCCGTGCGTACCCCTGCATTCTAAAATTCTGCAGAGATTTACCTTTTCCTTACGGGGTGGGATAGCATGTATCCCAAGAATACGGGCCCAAGAATGAATGTATATATATATATATATATATAAACATATATATATATATACATGCATATATATATATATATACATACACACACACACACATATATATATATATATATATATATATATATATATATATATATATATATATATATATATATATATACATACATATATATATATATATACATACATGCATATATATATATACACACACACATATATATATATATATATACATATATATATATATATATATACACAGACATATATACATACATACACATATATACATACACATATATACATATACACATATACATATACACATACATACACATATATACATACACATATATACATATACACATATACATATACACATACACACACACCTACATATATACATACATACATATATATATATATATATATATATAATCCCCTTAATGGCCCGTTCTTACAAGGGGGTTATGAAATTTCCCTTTTAAAGAGGGAATTGGAAAAATGTGCCCCGTAAGCTAAAGGTTAAAACACGTTTTCACGGCCGGAATTCGACGTTCCTGGTTTTCTGCGGGATAAGCCCCAGTTTCACCCTCACCGACAAATTCGTAAACCACCTCCTGTCTCCCTCTTAAATAAGGCGGCCACACACATCTGCCCTGCACAGTATTCAGGAGGAAAACGAGTGATTTATGGGCAGCGCTCTGCAGAGCCTCTCTCCAGCGATCCTGTGCTCAGTCGGTTTTTGTACAGATCATCAAAGAGATTCGAGGGACCTTGTGGGGGAGGACCGTAACTAATCGACCCCCAAATGCGTCAACAAATGTCGGGGGGCTGCGTAGTGTAGAATTGTCTAGATGTGTGTGACTGCAGCAAAAGATGTCCACCGGGGTCGTCAGTAAGAGTATTCTGACGTTATAGAAGCGATATGCTCCCATAAAAATGCCGTCGAGCGCGGAATTTTCTCGTTCCCCCCTCGGAAAATGCAGTAATTTTCTGAGAAGACGCCATGCCACCCCGCGTGGTCTTGAAAGCGAGAGATAGATAAGACTTGGTTATTTTGAGGGAGATAGGCATGTAACATCCAGTCGAACAGACGTGCTTTTTAGGAGCTCTTGTTTGAGACCATGGGTCCCAGAGCATATATTGTGAATCTGCACTTAAATTAATTGAATATGTCGAAAGTGTGTAATGTTTAATTTTTTTTGTAAATAAATTTACCTGTTAATTTTTTGTTTTAAAAATTGGCCTTTTCATTTTAATTAGTACTCTGTCTTTATTAGTCACGAATTCAGAAATAGTGATTTTAATGATGTTTAATAGATGTTTAAAAAAATCCTTTTAAAATAAATTTAACATCTTTTTACGATATCAAAGGCTGCAAGCTTTTATAAGAAGCTTAAAAACGAGATTTGAATTCTACGGAATTGGAGAGAAAAATTTGCATTTACTGATTATAAAAATATATGTAAAAGTCTACCAGCCATTACTTATTTTCTCAAAGTTTTTTGAGGTATCAATATAAAAAAATGGGAAATATATTAACTAATATTTCTTAGCACAGGATTTAGGGTTGGATATATAGACACAAAGCTAGGTTAATTGAAACCTTTTTATTTATTGCTCAACTATCATTTTAAAAAACACACAATTTAGTAAAATATTGGTCTTTATGTGACGCTACTTTCAGTTAATTCACTATAATGGTGACACGAAAATATTTCATTTATTGTTCAAGTATCTTTTAATAAAAACACATAATTTAATAAAATATTTAAGTTAAATATTGGTCTTTAAGTGATATTGCTTTCAATTAGTATCATCATAAAGCAGACATGAAAATAAATAAGGTGACAAACAATTTTGTATTTATCGTTCAAGTATCTTTTAAGAAAGACTCATAATACTTAATACATACAATACACACGATACATTTAGCAAAATATTTAAGTTGAAAATTGGTCTTTAAGTGACACTACTTTTAATTAATTCACCATAATGTTTTTAGATTTGTCACTATAAAATTAATGCTAAAATAATGATACAGGAAATATTGACTGATGTTCATGTAATCATCGTAACTTTTAATAGTAATGTTAATAATGCCTCTGAGAATTAATTGCCTTAACTACCTGTCGTGATGCCACGATGCCTGAAAGAATCATAAAAACGCTTCTTATATGACTCCCTTGCTTGAAATTGCTGCTTTTTTTATAAGTCAATCTTCACAAGTGCTCCAAAAGTGGTTTCGAAGGCTCCGAAAATAGGGCAGTGTCTCGCAGCATGTCACATCTCAACTCTTGCAGATTTTACTTCTTGTTTGGCGAGAAGTGGCAAAACATTGCATAATTTAACATGGCGTTCAGTGAGCATTCTTACAGCCCGTCGAATAAAATGCTCTCAGATGACGCGAAGTCTTTAGATACGGTATCTAAACAAAGGTATATCACGAAATTAAACATTCAGGTACAGCCCGGAAAGGTTTATTCGGTATGTGACCCGCATTTATCGACAGGGGAAGACTGGAGTTACGATACGAGACGCTGGCCCGAAGTAACTTATCCCGATATCTATACGTATCTCGACATAATAATAATCATTCTCGACGAAAGAACGATTATATTCTCTTAAACCTTGCGAAATATTGAACAAAAATATTGTTAAAATACCTGTTACATACAACTCATATGAGGAATTTTATAAATAAACTTAAATTATTAAACTCAAAATGAAGGTATCGTCCAAAAACGCATGCAAACGCGTAGGAACTGCTTCTGTTTTCTGCCACCCGATAATCACGCGATCTATTGTAGACCGAAAACTGACGTAGCCAGTGACGTTGCGACGTTTCGCCTTATTAGCTTTGTGCGCTCGGAGACCTTTAAGAGCAGTTCGGCACTCCCGCGAAAATTGGTGTACCAAACATGCTTCTCTACAGCTTGGTCGCCGCTAAATCTTGACCAAGTATCTCGCGAACCGAACGCAGGAATCCTTCAGTTTGGCGTAGTGACGTCGAAGAGCCCTCCCCCCCCCCCCTTTTCAAAATGAATGACCGGACTCGGCCCTCCCCGTCTCAGCTTTTATTCAATTAACTCGTGGAAGACATTAAAATTGACTCTGCACGGCCGTAATACGAGAACGCCCTTGCAAGCGCAAATTCCCGAACCTCCTTCGGCATTCCGAGCCAATTAGAGGGTTGCTCCATTAGCGTTTAAGCCCCCCCCCTCCCCCTATCCCCGAGCACGCTCTCCGGCCCTTACCTCTCTCTCTCCCCGTTCTTAACAGACATCGGTTATTGATTGTGTTCTTCCAGGGCGTTGTCTTTCGGGACGGGATGGGGGGGGGCGGGGATGATGTAGGGAGGGGGCAGCTATCACGTGATTTATGGCGGACAGATAATTCCCCGGCAGTTAAAGCTCCGTAATAGTTTGTGTGCATTAGGCGAGCGCGGCTTAATTACCCGGAGCTGTTCATCAGAATGAAGCAATCGTCTTGAATCGGTTTTGGATGTGTTTTGAGGGGTTGTTTATGTCGGTGCACCTCTCTTTCTACTCTCGGGTCGTTCCCTTTCAGTGGAAAACGTGATCCCCGAACTCTTTGTGCTTTGACTACCTCAGAACAAAGCACGGTCGGTGATTCTCCTGAACGTTCACAGAAGGATGATGTAAACCTGATAGCCGTGATCCGTTAAATCAGGGGTTCTTAAACTTATGTAGTCCGAGGACCCCCTCTTGAACAGCATTTCTTTTTGCGGACCCCATCCCAACTCTAGGCATTTTAAGTCATTTTTGAGACGCAATTTCTGGCTCAATAATCTCTTAGGTTATAATAAATATTGGTAAAAATGTATCGCTGGTTATTTTAACGAATGGTCTTGCGCATTTATAGAGACGAACATTTTTATTAGGACATAGAATAAAAAAACATAAAATGAATAAAATCTGTAGTAAAAAGAATTTTAAAAGTTACAAATCATAATACATTAAACTCGTACAAACATTTCTCCGTCACATATTGGTCGAAATAGATCTATCTTATTATAATATGTTCTCTGTAAATGATATTTATTTAATGAGATGGGTGCAGTGGTTCTCTTGAAACCAGAACCGCAATGTCGGACTCTATGTTGGAAAGTTTGATTCCGAGGTCCGCTTCTACATTGAGTTTGTTTCTGTACTTTGATTTCATTTAAATAACAGTGCCGAAAAAGCCCGTATACATAAATATGTTGTGCAGAACTGAATCAAATGTCGGAGGGCTTCCTTTGCAAGTGCAGGGTCATCAGATCCGAGAAACAACCAAAAGTTTGCGAGTTCATTTTTGTTGAATTGTAGTTTCAAAGACGTATCGCGTGATAATTCCACGAGAATATCTTGTTCAAGTATAGATTGTTAATGTCAAAATTGTTTCGCGGACCCCCGGTAAGGGATACGCAGACCCCCATTTTAAGAATCTATGCGTTAAATAAATGTCTCGTAGAGTTATTCATAACTGGAGATATTCACATCTGGTTTATTATAACATCAATATCTCGACTAATAATAAGGTACGTAAGTTAGTTCCGAAGAACGCTGATAATATTCATGAGAGAGGGGTTCATAAATAAAGTTCAAAAGAGTCTCTATTCTGTCCGCTCGCACGCGTCGTTTTTGCAAAGTCCTAGTCTAGTCTATTCTTTTTCCTCGCTGTCACCTCTCTTTATCGCTTTATCTCTCTTTTCTCGAACAATCTCCGTCTTTCCACACCTCTGACACCCGACCTTCCTGTTCTGTCCTGCGTAGACCGCCTATGGTGAATTTCACTGCCGCCGGCTTTTCGCTTTGTCGCATGCCGCTAACGGTCTTCACTGATCATTCTAAAAGATGTGTCTGTGGTCCCAATTATGAATGCCAGACGCGAGTCTGACAGATGAGTTGTGCACGGGGTTGGGGAGAATGCAAAAAAAAAAAATTTATTTATTATTCATCCGCTTCTTTTGTGATTTGTGATTTCACAAAATCACTACACATACTTAAAATTCTAGGAACTGCTTGAAAATGTCAAAAATACATAATTGAAATTTAAGCATTTATCTCTGGAAGTAACAGCTCCGTTTTCATAATTTTGAGCACAGAAAAGCTTTCAGACAATTTTTGTCGAATTTTTTAATTTACAATTTATAACACTATATACAAAATGAGAATAATTAATTTTCTATTTCGCTACATTGAAAACCCTTAAAATACAAAATAAGGAATTTTTAGCAGAATGATGCCTGTTTTTCAAAAAAATTTCAAAAATGATAAAGCTTTTCAAAATGCCCTATGCGCATTCTGTATTAATTAAAATCCTTAAATTTGGTATTATATGTTTAACATATGTATATAAATATAAATGTGCATTTTTTTGTATGCATCTAAAGTCATAAATAATTTTTTTATATTCTGCCTGTTATTTTTTATGTTCTTTAATGTTTTTGCTTTAGTTTATGGTCTATAAATTTGAAAAATATTTCTTATTTCAAAGAATTATGCACAAACACTTCAATTAGCAATTCTGAGAAATTTGGAAGATATCAGAAGAAAATGAATACGCATGGTGCGTTTTAAAAATTCTATAATTTTTGAAGAATTTTTTAATAAACAGGTGTTATTCCTCCACAAAATACTTATTTGTGGATTGTAAGTGTAGTAGAAAAGAATGCTAATTATACTCATGGTGTATATAGAGTAAAATATTGAAAATTAAAGAAGGACGAG
The DNA here is from genome assembly GCA_907164885.2 of Dolomedes plantarius. Taxonomy (NCBI): domain Eukaryota; kingdom Metazoa; phylum Arthropoda; class Arachnida; order Araneae; family Dolomedidae; genus Dolomedes; species Dolomedes plantarius. The sequence goes on along the minus strand of OU015497.1, from coordinate 197,726 downwards.
ATTGAAGGTCCCTTAAAATTTTTTAGAGGGAATAATCACTTTTTACTTGTTGAAAGTAAACAGCGGAAAGAGAACAATCTCTTTCTTCAGAGTCATTTTTGCTGTGAGTATGGTAATTCCAGAATTTCTAAACCTAATTTTTTTTGCTCCGGGTAAAGTTATTTCAGGAATTTTGCTCTTCGTGAAATTATATATATATATATATAATAGCCGCTGTCTCTGTATGACATTTCCGGGCTGTACTCATCTTTCAATTGAAGCGCTCACTAAACAAACGGCCGGTTAGTCTTAATTTCAATTTCAGATGTGGATCAGAATTTTTTCTAACCTAAAAACTAATATCTTCTCCATCAAATCATGTTTGTTCAGCCTATTTTTCTATAAAACATTCAGAACTAAAAAAAATTGGATACTTTTAGCTGTATATTTAACAGTTTTTAAAAATCTGTTTACTTTTGCGATGAATTCTGAAAGTAAACAATCTTGAATGTGAATGAATCAAGTAGATCAAGTATTCATACCGCGTAGTGAGCTGTAAAAAAATGGATGGCAGTCTATAACTCCAATCGCATGAAAAACTAAATAAATAAAAAATAATGAAAGGGTTTGCTTTGACAAGGTGTGGATTAAATGCAATATTGTTAGAAAATTCGGGATATTTTTTAACTTTCATATACTTTTTCCATTATGACGTCATTATTAGTATTATGACGTCAAAATGACGGGTTACCTTCTAGTATGTAATATATAAGTCACTATTACTGAAAGCAGAACAAAATCATAATTGCTTGCGAAGAATTCTAGATACCTTCCCGGAAGTCGTGAGAAATTTCATTCGGCTGTCAGTACAGATGTACGAAGGTCCAGTGCGGTATCGAAATATTGTACCTAGTAGCGTCATCATTGTAGAAACGTGTGGAAGGATATTGTTATGGGAATCTAAAAGCCGAATTTATAAGCATTATTTTCTGAGAATTTCTTAACCCCTTAAAGAGCGGCACACTTACTTATATTAAAATATTATTCAGCAATGAATCATGCTCTACATGTACTTAAAGTTTTGACCATTCTTAGAGATAAGGATTTATATTAGATCACATATGTCGCTATGATTCTGACGTGTATTGATACTTCTAACGACGTCAACTCCGCACTTGCTAAAATTTAAGCTATACTAATGCTAGATCATATATTTCAATGACAAATAATTACACTAAGACACATCTTATGCACTTGTTCATCTTGTCACGACCTCCCTTATCAAGTTTATACCCAAAGCTAAGTGTGATCATACAACCGGAAAAAAATCATTATACAGTGGAACCTCGCATAACGATCATAATTCGTTCTAGAGTCTTACTCGTAATGCGAAACACTCGTTAAGCGAAACAATTTTTTCCATATAAATTAATGTAAAATACGATTATGCGTTACATGCCAAAAAATACTCCAAAGTTTTTAGATAACGTTTATTATTTAAAGTTATTATTTATTTTAAAATTAACGTTTATTATTTATTTTAGATAACGTTTATTATTTAAAGAAAATTACTTGTACATAAATTCTCAAGGAGCAAAATCATCTATATGTAGTTTTATTATTTACAAATTTATGACACATATCTAATATTTTTTACTAGAAAGCTATCCAGCGACATTTGTTTTTCTCGGCGCTTCGAAATTTGCCGAAAATGTGTCAGTGCATTGTCATTGAATAGACTTATAGCGCGCATAGACACCGTCTTATCGGGGTGTAACTTCCGATGCAACAGTTTCCCATGTTTTCGTCATTTCTTTTACTGCGCCAGAAGATTGTTTCTTTGGTGTTTCTTCGTCCTTCTCCACCGACAAACTCTCCTCTACAACTGCAATTCTATTAGATGTTCGGTGGTGAGCTCTTGTTTGTGCTCTTTTATGTCATTGTTATCCTCCAGTCCCATGATATTTGCTTCTCGAACCATCCATGACCCATACCCTTCTTATTACTTATTTTTCGGCTGTGGATGATCCTGGTTACGTGAAGATCCGAGTGACGTGAAGAGGGGGCTTCCTTCCACGTCACTCGTTATGCGAGGTTCTACTGTAATATATACTTTAGTCTACAAAAAGTGGCATATCAGCAATTATTATTCTTTGGCTACCTCTTGTAGCGTACTGGAAATAGGGTCTCATTTTTTCCCGAGACCCCCACAAGAGCTTGAAACACAGCTGCGTATTTTTCAAGGAATGTGTTGCTCGGTCCCCTCGGAACACGTGGGGGGATTCTGAACGTTTCTGCAATGTAATAAAGTTCGGCGTCTAAGAAGAGCTGTCAGCCGATAATCTGCCGGCCCCTCCACCCCGTCTGAAAATCGAGACATGGAGAGAAACGCTAGAGAACGCGACCTGTGCGGTTGTGTGTTTGAGGCTCCGTACGTTGTGAATCTGCACGGGATTTTAATTGAATATGTCGCACTGTTTAAATGTTAATTTTTTGTGAAATTTCTTCAAAATGCCTCAGCCTGGTCCTGACGCTACAATCTCTTTAAAATGCATTGTGTCTCTAGGCCCAGTGTCAGCTAGTTTTAGTTGAACCAAAACCGAGACTTCTGAAAACAGTAATTTCAACTATGTGTATAATTGTATTTGACTATTTTTTAGTTCAATGAAAATTTAATACGAAACATGTATTATGTATATGTAGTGAACCAGTCCATTGTTAGTATCCCGACGCTCATGGATGATTTTTCCCCGTGGCCTTTAATCCCATAGAAGATCATACTTGAGCTTGGGCAGTAAGATGTCATACCTTTTTCGTCCCAAGGTACGCCGATTAGTGTGATCTCACTTATGTTATGTAGAGAAGCATACTTTTAGGCGCTGTCTATTCGAATGGGGTAATTGAACCCCATCATTTGTTCTGTGTAGAGTTTCCTCTTTGCTTTTGTACTAGATCTACCATGGTGATATTCATGACTGCTTTGTTTTCCTGGCGCAAAAATTAGCGATGTTTTATACTCTCCGAAAATATTTTTCTCATACTTTTAAGACATAGATTCTTAAACTGTGGTTCGCGGACCCCTGAGGGTCCGCGAAACAATTTTGACATTAACAATCTATACTTGAACAAGATATTCTCGTGGAATTATCACGCGATACGTCTTTGAAACTACAATTCAACAAAAATGAACTCGCAAACTTTTGGTTGTTTCTCGGATCTGATGACCCCGCACTTGCAAAGGAAGCCCTCCGACATTTGATTCAGTTCTGCACAACATATTTATGTATACGGGCTTTTTCGGTACTGTTATTTAAATGAAATCAAAGTATAGAAACAAACTCGATGTAGAATCGGACCTCGGAATCAAACTTTCCAACATAGAGCTCGACATTGCGGATCTGGTTTCGAGAGAACCACTGCACCCACCTCATTAAGTAAAAATCATTTACAGAGAACATATTATAATAAGATAGATCTATTTTGACCAATATTTGACCAAGAAATGTTTGTATGAGTTTAATGCATTATGATTTGTACATTTTAAAATTCTTTTTACTACAGATTTTATTCATTTTATGTTTTTTTTTTCTATGTCCTAATAAAAATGTTCGTCTATATAAATGCGAAAGACCATTCGTTAAAATAACCAGCGATACATTTTTACCAATATTTATTATAACCTATGAGATTATTGAGCCAGAAATTACGTCCCAAAAACGACTTAAAATGCCTAGAGTTGGGATGGGGTCCGCAAAAAGAAATGTTGTTCATGAGGGGGGTCCTCGGACTACATAAGTTTAAGAACCCCTGTTTTAAGAGAATGGTTATGCAAAATTTGACAAGTTTTGTCTATAAGCATATTGTAATAGGTAAAATATTATGTTTCTCTGAAAAAAAAAATAATAATCGTGTTTACGTTACGTTGCAGTTTTAATCACCGAGTTTGTGGAGATAATTCGCTTGCGTCATTGTGAATGGTTGTCTTGTTCAGTCGAAATATCTCGTTTATCGAAATGTTTACATGATTTAACATGTTCCTCGTGACCTACGCAGCAGAGAAAAATCAAGTTATTTAACCTGTATCTGGCATTTGAAGCTTTCGCTAATTCTGTGGACTCTTGCCAGTGAGTAAGAAAGGCATTTTTATACCATTAAAAGGTTCGATTGTTAATTCGAATTTTGATTGTTCGATTTTTTGATTCGAATTTTGATTGTTTGATTTTTTTATTCGAATTTTGATTGTTCGATTTTTGATTCGAATTTTGATTGTTCAAATTTTGATTGTTCGATTTTTTATTCGAATTTTGATTGTTCGATTGTTATAAAGTTCGATCGTTTTTCTGTGTTAACAACTCAAGCTGTTCCTCAAAATCTTAATCCCTGGCTGTCAATGATTTCGTACGGACGCTTTATTCCATTTACACGCGGAATAACATTTTTTTTTAAATTAAAGGACTTCGGAGATTACAGTAGCAATAGCAATTCTTTTACGGATGTTTTTAAAAAAATAAAAGTTAATTGCGCGAATGAAATTTCAAAGTTTTAATTATTTATGCTCCCCATACCAAAATTATGTTTTCCGTCATGCAGATCAGACAGTGAGCCTAACTATCAAACACGAGCACAGAGTTGAAGAACAAACGAATTGCAATAGCATCTATCTGTTCGAACGACTTCTTTGCAGAGTCGATCGTCTCTGCCTGTAGAACTTCTTTCTCTGCATGTGCTGTGCATGTGGAACAAAAACAACTTCAAAATGGAGTTGGCCTTTTTCTCCCCTTTCATTCGTCAGGAAATAATTATTACTGTTTGGTTCGAAAAATGCAATCCTATAAAGTTTAGGATCATGTTTATTTATGAAACATTTAGAAGTCAAATTTCCATGCAAATAGAGCTATTAAGTCTGTAGATATAGCTATCTATATAAAACGCGTAGGTATGCGGCACCAAAATCGACGACATTTCTACATTCCGAATGGCAACAGCTGTAATTACAAGATGTAAATATTAGCGGCCGTCCATAATTTGCAACCGCGTGTGAACATGGATTTACGCACTGAAATCGGGAATGCTCGAAAGCGAGATGCACGATCAAGTGAAAGTTAAAGACAGTCTCAAGTTAGAAAGCCAAGAAGAAATAATTCATTAAGAGAGAGCATAAATGATCGCGAGGTTAGGCTTAACCGTCGCCGGCATAGCAATCGACAGCCAGTAATAGTTAATTTTCTACACTTTTTTCAGTACTTG
>OU015497.1:137500-187500 GCA_907164885.2 Dolomedes plantarius | reverse complement strand
AAGAAAATATCGAAAACATTAAAATAGATTATAGAAACATTCATGTAGCCGTGCACTTACTAGACTTTGATACAGTGATTTCCGCTTATAAGAATCACGTTTGTTATTACTGTTTTTGATTCTTGTAGCCGTAATTTAGGTTTTTGGACAGGCACGCACACACCTATATATACATATACTAGCTGCCCGTCCCGACTTTGTCCGGGTTGAACAAAATATTATACCAATAAATTTCCAGTTGATAGCCAATAAATTGTAATTTTTTTACCTTAATAATAACCTTAATAATACCTTAAATTAATATTACGTTAGTTAATAATTAAAGTTAATTTTTTTTTAAAAGGAGTGCCAGAGAACGGCTAGGTTCGAACCGCTACCGTCAGAACAGAAGCCCACCGCGATAGCACCACGCTAATGATCGTTGAAACCTTCGGCACAAAAAGCGGTAGAGGACAGTAGCGGTAACAATGGAGATTGTTAGGATTAAGCCCTTAACTTTATTTCTACTGATCAGATATACATAATATATAGCCTATGTCCATCTGGAATAATGTACCTTTCAAACAGTGAAGGAATTTTTCAAATATGTGCAATGGTTCTGGAGATTACCCTCCGCATACAAAATCGCTCTCTCTTTATATATAAGTATAGATTAGATCACAGGGCAACAGCGGTTTTGGTGCCGGGGTATTTGGAGCTGATTTCATGTGAATTGGATGCCCTGAATTTAAATATGGCGTTAGTTTTTGCCCAGGAGCTCAAATTTCTAAGATATAACATTTTAGTGAAATATACGTTACACTATTTTAAGTTAAATCCACGGATCAAATTAAAAAGCTAAACACAGTATTTTTTATTATTATTATATATTTTTTTAAAGGAACATAAAAATAATAGAGAATATTGCAGTAGTACTTATCTAATTAGAAAGAGCAAGAAAGAGGAAAAAGTCATTGATGAAACCAAATGGTCACTGAACACTTCAGAAACTTCTTTTCCGTGACATTCTTGAATGTATTTTCGAACAGTGCCTTTTTAAACTCCAGCAGCAATCTGCCATCATGTGCGTATCCCATCTAGTGGTCCTCCATACTTTTAATATCCTGGTGAAATCTTTCACCTTCTTCCTCACAAAATGTTCAGGAAAATAGTCAATTGGCTGTGCAAATAGCGCACCTTAATGCTCATGTCAACCAAAGTGAACTGAAACTGTTTAGCATCTCGTTTACCAGTTCAACATAGTTTTCAGCTTTGCATTTGCCCACAAAATTTCCGACAACTCCAACAAATGAAGTCCAGGCTTTTCGCTCAACCTCATTCATGGAATTTATGAAAGCAAGATCCTTAATGTGATTTGTCTTATTTGTGAGCCGTCAAATATTCCTGCTTTAATTTTTTCCATACTCAACTTCGGCATTTTTTATTTTTTATATGCAAAGCATGATCCGTTCGTGTCAAACTGCTTCATTAGACCCAGCTTGATATGCAATGAAGGAAAGAGGATTTTCCTACGTCCAACTAAGGGGTCATTAATGACATTCTTTTCCCCCAACGTCCATCTTATGCCACTCTTTTCTAACCCAGTGGTATGTTTTGTCATCCCAGAGACGCACGATGCAAGGATATTTGGTGCAGCCACTTTCTGTCCAAGGAGATAGTTTACCATATTTAAGTCCACACAAGTCACCCGTTGATGCTCGTCATACTTTATCTTCTCCAAGACCAAAGCTATGGTGTCATATTCTTCTTTCATTTTCGTTGAGTGAGCAATTGGTATTGAACCCTATTTGTTCCCATTCTGTAGAAGTACACATTTCAAACTTTGCTTTGAGCTGCCAATAAATAGGTGCCAATCATCTGGAAAACATTCAGGAAGACACATTTTTTCCAGGAGTCCAGTTTCCCAGGAGGAAAAATTACGCATACTTGAATGTATTGAATAGAAAAAAATATTGATAGATAAGTGGATGTACAGTAAAATATAGATAAGTAGATGTACAGCCTCATTTATCCAGCTCTCGTTGAACCGGATCAGATTTGTAGACAGATCAGATCTGATCTCCGGATATGATTTGTAGACAGATCAGATCTGATCTCCGGATCAGATTTGTAGACAGATCAGATCTGATCTCCGGATCAGATTTGTAGACAGATCAGATCTGATCTCCGGATCGGATTTGTAGACAGATCAGATCTGATCTCCGGATCAGATTTGTAGACGGATCAGATCTGATCTCCGGATCGGATTTGTAGACGGATCAGATCTGATCTCCGGATCGGATTTGTAGACAGATCAGATCTGATCTCCGGATCAGATTTGCAGACATTTTTATTTAATGTTCACATTAGATAATTTTTCACTATGATAGCAAGTACGCCAAATATTCACTTTTTAATTTGATTGAATGTGCAGTTCCCGCATAGATTGTACAATAAATTATGGCAATAAAATGCTTTTTGTCGAGTTTAAGAAAACTTCACTAGACTTACCAATTCTTTGTTAAGACATGATGTGAAAATATTTAATTTTTTAATGTTTTGTAAAAAATACTATGTAATTTTGTTACAAAACAAAGTTAAGTCTTCTTAGTTACGGATTTCGTATTGTTTATTTCCCATATTACCCGGATTATCCGGTTTTTTGATTGTCCTATGGTCCCAGTTAGTCCGGATAAACGAGATTTTACTGTATCTAAAAAAGTAGAGAAAAACTGATTTCATATTTAGATTCAGCACCTCAAATATAGCTAAAATCACTTTTAAAATCCTAGGCACCAAAAAAAAATTTTTTTTGTAGCCCTGTGTAATTTACCATAAAATACTCTTTAATTTACATTAATTATCTTTTATTAAAATAATTTTTTATAATTTTAAAAATACAACTTCATTTTTAGACCTATAAGTAGATTATAGTAAGAGAAGAAAAAATGCAATATTTGTTACAACATACCTGCTTAACAGTTTTAACATTTCAACTACAGGAAGGGAGCCAGAAAAAGTTTTCTATGGTAGTTTGACGTAATGAAGTTTTCGGGAGGCTGTTTATACCTCTTTCAATAATAATAGTTATAGAGTATAGCTCACTTCTACCCAGACTTGGGTGTATATAATTTGAAGTGGCACTCTAAATGAATTTGATACAAACACAGTGTATACATGAAACAATGTTTATTGAATTCCTTGCACATATATAATTTGCTTTTGCAGCAATAAGCATACGTACTACTTGTACGGAATATATATATATATATTAGCATTCAATAAAAATACACTTTGACTTACTCACAAACCAGCAGAGAGTCAAACCAGCAGTTCTGCCACGTAAACTTTGGGCCCCCTAAGCACTAGCGCCGGTTAACACCTGGAGCTGCTTACCTATCAGCCTTAACAACCTTTTCCAACCTCTGTATTAATCAAGCTGCTTGGTATTTATACCAAGCGCGTATGACGAAATTAGCATATCTCAAGCAGCTTCTTTAATTCATTCACTCAAAGGTTCGATTCTTGTGAATCGAATCTTGTGTATACCTTACATAGTCTCAGACGAAGATTCACCTTCTAGCTTACGTTTCACGGTTTGATAACGTACTGAATCTACTAATGTCACGTTTGCCTAAGTGATAGTAGACACTTCGCTCAAGATTTATGTGTTTCAGGGTTCAGGATGTGAGAGGTGGGAAAAAAGAGTCCCTATTTTTGTTTGTCAGTGGAGAAAAGTGAAATTGAACCCGGACAGGTAAAGATGCCCCCGGGTCAAGTTAATAGGCCAGTGTTGTGCTAAAGTGTTTAAGGGGAAACTATTATGTTATGCCTAACAAAAAATGGGTGAATTTTATGACTATATTCCATCCCATCTTATCAATCGTTCTTTAAAAAAAAGAAAGAAAGAAAGAACTTCGTGCCTTTTGAGGGTTTAAGTGGCTTTTTTTGAAAAATGAAAGGAAAGCGAAGAGTGTAAACTGATTCTTAAAACCGGTGGATTGATTCTTTAAAGCGAAAATTTGAATATGGAAATAATACATTTGTTTTTGCGATATTGATTCTTATAACCACTGATCACTATAAGCGGTGGTTACTGTACTTGCAAATATGTTTTTATTTCTAAGCAGAGGCACTTGTCGTCAAACATTCGCCTATACTACGCCGAAATTTTACTGTCCATTTTATTATGGGGGCACCCTATAGGCGGACAGCATTACCCCTTATGAAGGAACGACACAAACGGAGGCATTTCTCGTGGGCGGGATTCGATCCGAGCACCGAAAACCAGCGCGCTGTACTACAAGCCCATACTTGCAAATATAATTCCATTTATAAAGATGTGGAGGAAACTTTTGTCTGTATTTCTGATCTTTGGTGGCTGAAAGCAAGCTATTGTATCCCTCCCCTATGAAAAGTGTATTTTACACCTTCTTTCCTACTTTAAAATGCAGGTAACAATAAAAATTTTTAGATTCGAAATTTGTAGATGGTTCTGAATAAAAGCCAATAGCTGAAAAAGGAGTACCTGCCATTTTTTCCAGTTTCAACAACTAAACTGAAAATCAGAATAAAGTTTTAATTAAATATTAAAACATGATTTTCTCTATTTCAATTTTTTTTACATTCAAAATGCTATAACTAAAAGAAATATTAATGTATTTAAAAAAAAATATTGATGTATTTTTGGAGTAATGAATTGGTCAGATATTTTTGAGTATATTTCGCATTTGGAACTTTTAATTATATTTTAATTAATCCCCAAAAGTTGTTTTCTAATTTCGGAGTTGAAAATTATCGAGGATTTTCAACTCTGAAATTAGAAAAATCATCAGCCAAATTTTAAATTATTTTTATAAGCATAATCATGTTTTTATTTCTCCTTCTATATTATTGTCATAGGCTTTTGAAAATGACCTTTTTCAAATGTGAGACAGCTCATGAAATTCGGATTTAAAAGAGAAAAGTCTATTTTTTTTAATTAAAATGCCAGAAGTAATATTACCGTGGAAAAATAATTCAATCGATTTTTTTAAAAATTATCTAATTGTTTTCTAAAATGTTGTCTGAACAACTCTGCCTGTAAAACTGTTTTCTTTGCATTGCTGATATTTCAGCTGGGAAAACCGCTACTCGGCGTTATTTTTCGTCTAACTGTGCTTGTCACCTGGTATTAAATAAATAACAGTTATTCACACTGCCTGCTCTTTTTTTTGTCTGAAAAGGAACATGCGATTTCTGCCACTTTCACAGACTCTTTAAAGTGCGACAATATAAAACAAATAATCTAGCCGATGTTTGTAAAAAACGAGTTGAATGAATGTTTCTTTGGTTCGAATTGAAATCTCGGGCCAATTTTTTTAATTTTATGATTCATATTCAATTATCATGAACTGTACTTTTTTATTTAATGTTAGGTGAGATATGCAGCTCCCCTGATATCATTGGTATTGCAGTATTAAAGCGCTGAATCTGGTAACGTAGTGTTCTTAGGAACAATCGGTTTGTAGAATTTGCTTGTTAAAGCCGTGTAGTATGTTTTAATCCAAAATGATTAAATGCCCCTTTTAGAGAATTTTGAGCATGGTGGTGATGTTGTATGCAAAATTTTTCCTGATTTGCTTCCATTTTAATCTCTTGAAAAGGGAATTTTAATCATTAGCAAGTTAGCCGAAAAATAAATAAATATAATCCAGTACAGTTTTATTTAATGTTAGGTGAGATATGCAGCTCCCTTGATATCATTGGTATTGCAGTATTAAAGCGCTGAATCTGGTAACGTAGTGTTCTTAGGAACAATCGGTTTGTAGAATTTGCTTGTTAAAGCCGTGTAGTATGTTTTAATCCAAAATGATTAAATGCCCCTTTTAGAGAATTTTGAGCATAGTGGTGATGTTATATGCAAAATTTTTCCTGATTTGTTTCCATTTTAATCTCTTGAAAAGGGAATTTTAATCATTAGCAAGTTAGCCGAAAAATAAATAAATATAATCCAGTACAGTTTTATTTAATGTTAGGTGAGATATGCAGCTCCCTTGATATCATTGGTATTGCAGTATTAAAGCGCTGAATCTGGTAACGTAGTGTTCTTAGGAACAATCGATTTGTAGAATTTGCTTGTTAAAGCCGTGTAGTATGTTTTAATCCAAAATGATTAAATGCCCCTTTTAGAGAATTTTGAGCATGGTGGTGATGTTATATGCAAAATTTTTCCTGATTTGCTTCCATTTTAATCTCTTGAAAAGGGAATTTTAATCATTAGCAAGTTAGCCGAAAAATAAATAAATATAATCCAGTACAGTTTTATTTAATGTTAGGTGAGATATGCAGCTCCCTTGATATCATTGGTATTGCAGTATTAAAGCGCTGAATCTGGTAACGTAGTGTTCTTAGGAACAATCGGTTTGTAGAATTTGCTTGTTAAAGCCGTGTAGTATGTTTTAATCCAAAATGATTAAATGCCCCTTTTAGAGAATTTTGAGCATGGTGGTGATGTTGTATGCAAAATTTTTCCTGATTTGCTTCCATTTTAATCTCTTGAAAAGGGAATTTTAATCATTAGCAAGTTAGCCGAAAAATAAATAAATATAATCCAGTACAGTTTTATTTAATGTTAGGTGAGATATGCAGCTCCCTTGATATCATTGGTATTGCAGTATTAAAGCGCTGAATCTGGTAACGTAGTGTTCTTAGGAACAATCGGTTTGTAGAATTTGCTTGTTAAAGCAGTGTAGTATGTTTTAATCCAAAATGATTAAATGCCCCTTTTAGAGAATTTTGAGCATGGTGGTGATGTTGTATGCAAAATTTTTCCTGATTTGCTTCCATTTTAATCTCTTGAAAAGGGAATTTTAATCATTAGCAAGTTAGCCGAAAAATAAATAAATATAATCCAGTACAGTTTTATTTAATGTTAGGTGAGATATGCAGCTCCCTTGATATCATTGGTATTGCAGTATTAAAGCGCTGAATCTGGTAACGTAGTGTTCTTAGGAACAATCGGTTTGTAGAATTTGCTTGTTAAAGCCGTGTAGTATGTTTTAATCCAAAATGATTAAATGCCCCTTTTAGAGAATTTTGAGCATGGTGGTGATGTTGTATGCAAAATTTTTCCTGATTTGCTTCCATTTTAATCTCTTGAAAAGGGAATTTTAATCATTAGCAAGTTAGCCGAAAAATAAATAAATATAATCCAGTACAGTTTTATTTAATGTTAGGTGAGATATGCAGCTCCCTTGATATCATTGGTATTGCATTATTAAAGCGCTGAATCTGGTAACGTAGTGTTCTTAGGAACAATCGGTTTGTAGAATTTGCTTGTTAAAGCCGTGTAGTATGTTTTAATCCAAAATGATTAAATGCCCCTTTTAGAGAATTTTGAGCATGGTGGTGATGTTGTATGCAAAATTTTTCCTGATTTGCTTCCATTTTAATCTCTTGAAAAGGGAATTTTAATCATTAGCAAGTTAGCCGAAAAATAAATAAATATAATCCAGTACAGTTTTATTTAATGTTAGGTGAGATATGCAGCTCCCTTGATATCATTGGTATTGCAGTATTAAAGCGCTGAATCTGGTAACGTAGTGTTCTTAGGAACAATCGGTTTGTAGAATTTGCTTGTTAAAGCAGTGTAGTATGTTTTAATCCAAAATGATTAAATGCCCCTTTTAGAGAATTTTGAGCATGGTGGTGATGTTGTATGCAAAATTTTTCCTGATTTGCTTCCATTTTAATCTCTTGAAAAGGGAATTTTAATCATTAGCAAGTTAGCCGAAAAATAAATAAATATAACCCAGTATAGTTTTATTTAATGTTAGGTGAGATATGCAGCTCCCTTGATATCATTGGTATTGCAGTATTAAAGCGCTGAATCTGGTAACGTAGTGTTCTTAGGAACAATCGGTTTGTAGAATTTGCTTGTTAAAGCCGTGTAGTATGTTTTAATCCAAAATGATTAAATGCCCCTTTTAGAGAATTTTGAGCATGGTGGTGATGTTGTATGCAAAATTTTTCCTGATTTGCTTCCATTTTAATCTCTTGAAAAGGGAATTTTAATCATTAGCAAGTTAGCCGAAAAATAAATAAATATAATCCAGTACAGTTTTATTTAATGTTAGGTGAGATATGCAGCTCCCTTGATATCATTGGTATTGCAGTATTAAAGCGCTGAATCTGGTAACGTAGTGTTCTTAGGAACAATCGGTTTGTAGAATTTGCTTGTTAAAGCCGTGTAGTATGTTTTAATCCAAAATGATTAAATGCCCCTTTTAGAGAATTTTGAGCATGGTGGGGATGTTGTATGCAAAATTTTTCCTGATTTGCTTCCATTTTAATCTCTTGAAAAGGGAATTTTAATCATTAGCAAGTTAGCCGAAAAATAAATAAATATAATCCAGTACAGTTTTATTTAATGTTAGGTGAGATATGCAGCTCCCTTGATATCATTGGTATTGCAGTATTAAAGCGCTGAATCTGGTAACGTAGTGTTCTTAGGAACAATCGGTTTGTAGAATTTGCTTGTTAAAGCCGTGTAGTATGTTTTTATCCAAAATGATTAAATGCCCCTTTTAGAGAATTTTGAGCATGGTGGTGATGTTGTATGCAAAATTTTTCCTGATTTGCTTCCATTTTAATCTCTTGAAAAGGGAATTTTAATCATTAGCAAGTTAGCCGAAAAATAAATAAATATAATCCAGTACAGTTTTATTTAATGTTAGGTGAGATATGCAGCTCCCTTGATATCATTGGTATTGCAGTATTAAAGTGCTGAATCTGGTAACGTAGTGTTCTTAGGAACAATCGGTTTGTAGAATTTGCTTGTTAAAGCCGTGTAGTATGTTTTTATCCAAAATGATTAAATGCCCCTTTTAGAGAATTTTGAGCATGGTGGTGATGTTGTATGCAAAATTTTTCCTGATTTGCTTCCATTTTAATCTCTTGAAAAGGGAATTTTAATCATTAGCAAGTTAGCCGAAAAATAAATAAATATAATCCAGTACAGTTTTATTTAATGTTAGGTGAGATATGCAGCTCCCTTGATATCATTGGTATTGCAGTATTAAAGTGCTGAATCTGGTAACGTAGTGTTCTTAGGAACAATCGGTTTGTAGAATTTGCTTGTTAAAGCCGTGTAGTATGTTTTAATCCAGAATGATTAAATGCCCCTTTTAGAGAATTTTGAGCATGGTGGTGATGTTGTATGCAAAATTTTTCCTGATTTGCTTCCATTTTAATCTCTTGAAAAGGGAATTTTAAACATTAGCAAGTTAGCCGAAAAATAAATAAATAAAATCCAGTGCAACATAATTCTTTTCATGATATGCCCAGGTATAGCTACCCTTAACTTAAAATATATAATCGACATTAACTGCAAAATATATTACATCAATTAGAACCGTTTTTTCACATATAATTTAGAGTTTGATCATTTTGTAGTATCTTTTAAAAAGAGGAACGTAAAAGCAAATAATTGATAGCTCTAAAGCTTTCGTTATGTTCCTACCTGAAAAAGCAGTCAGGAAAGATTATGACATTGGTAAAATGTAGTGATTAAACACACACGCAATGCCTAATACTTCACTCCTTACACACACACACACACATATATATATATATATATATATATATACATATATATATATATATATATATATATATATATATATATATATATATATATATATATATATATTTCTTCTGTCCATTTGTATGTCACTGAACTCTTCCTAAACGGCTGGACTGATTTTAATGAAATTTTGTGTGTGCGATTAAGTCGATTCGAGAATGGTTTAGATTCATAATTTGACTCGATAGAAATTGTTTTTTTCATTAATTTATTTATTTATGTGTTGTTGTTGATATTTGGTTAGTTTAGGTACACAATTGGATCCGGTAGGTAGCGCTGCGACCGCGTTTCAGATTTTTATTTTCATGAATTTGAATGCTGTATACACGTGCAATGAATAACAATTAACTTAACCTGCAAATTTAAATTGTCGATTTTCATTTGATTCTATGCAACTTATGAAGTTTAAAAGGGCGAGGTCACATTAATGTGACGGGACTGTGTGTACATCGGTGCATCATAGTGGAATTAAGGATATCATAATTTAGTGCTAAACATTCAAACGGTGCATTCTGATATTCTTTTGTATTTCTCCAGTCCCCCAAAGAATTATTGGCATGTCTTAACTAAGTATTGGGGGACTAGAGTGTTTTGTAAATGTATTAATGGAGATCGAAAATACGTTATGATGTATTTTTGGGTATTAAAGACTGATTTCAAAACATTTTTTTTTATTTGAAGTACGATGTCATCTGTAATTGGGTGTTTAAAAAAGTTTCAGTGCATATGGGTCGATTGCAGACGCATTCGAGACAAAGTTTATTGTTTATTGAGGGCCTGTCATTTTTGGAATTATTCACGTAGGAATTTCATCACCAGTTAAGGCAGGGATGGCCAACCTTTTTTGGAAGAGTGCCACTATCTGAATAAAAAATATGCGTGCCACTTCCAACTTTTCCAACATACAATAAATATAAAAAGGTGAAAAAAATGCTTTTTAGGCTGATTATGGGATTTTTACACAAATAGCACATTTTTTTATCTGAGTGGTGGAGATTTAAAAAATAATATAATAAATAAATAAAAAGTACAATCTTAGGTTTTATTGTTAATAAACATTTTTAAAGGTTCCTTCAGTTAGGTTATGTATAAAATAAAATGAATAACTTGAAACATTTAATTCTAAATATTTATTAAACAGTCATTACTTAATTAATGTGGCTTTTGAATTTGTAGTTATTTTACCAAGTCATCTATATTAGGGTTAGTTCTTGAAGATGCTAACAAAATTAGGTGTTTTAGGCGCATATCAGTTAATCTTGATCGATATTTTGATTTTATTATGTTCATAATAGAAAACATTTGTTCACAAACATATGTTGATACAAACCTACACCTCGTTGTACTGGTGTCGAGCAGTGCCGCTTTGCTGCGCTGTTATTTTCAGTGGCGTATGAGTAGGGTTTTTACAGATTTTGACAAATTATTATTATTGTTTCAAATTTCTTAATTTTTCAATAAGTCTCCGCGTGCCACTGTTAAAACGCCGCCGTGCCACACTGTGACAAGAGTGCCGCGGGTTCATTATAGATAAATGCACCCTTGGAATGGGCCCCCCTCCCTTTAGAAATGTCGAGAAATTAAGGGTCTATTGTTACCTTAGGCAGTGGTCATTGGCTACTACCTGCGAATATCCCTTAGCATTGGAATTCAGTTCATTCCGTTACTTTGTGCGAAGTGTAAGGTGTATTCCGCTAGAGAGAAGAAAATTCTTGTTTGTTTTAACGTCTGCTTAAAAAATCTGTTAAGGTAAGTAAATTTAAAATTTTTTTTTATTTAAGTACTATCATGCCTGTTTATTGACTTAAACTATTATTCATTACGATAGTATTTATAATTCAAATTGTACAGTGATTAAGGGAACTCACGACTCTTAAGTCGAGGAAATAAGGCATATTTTCATACATTTTAACTCTTTGTAACTATTTCAATTTACTCCCAATTTTTCCAAATTTTATGTATATGATAAATTGATATATTTATTTTAATAAACAAATTTTCAATTATCAAAATAATTTTAAATAATGTTTTTTAAAATGCTTTAGATATACCTTGTTTATTAAGCATTTTTATTCTATACTGGCTTGCGCGAAAAACTATGAAATTAATTTTACACTTAAATGTATGATTCCCGTTTTATATTTAAAATAAATAATTCAAAATACAATTGAACATAAAACATTCAACGTTAAAATTTTTTTTAAATTTTTTTTAAAACTGCTCAAAATATACTTAAAATTTCCTTAAATATTTGCATTACTTTACCCCTGAAAAAAATAACAAAATGTGCAGTGATCGGAATAATTCTAGTTCAGACGCAATAAAATAACACGATTATGCAGCGATGAAAATTTCATAGAATTATGTTTCATAGTTTTCGAGATTTCAGTCGGGGAATGATGCAAAATTACATTTCGAGAAAAATGAGTTTAAAATTTTTCTTACCATAAACTTGATCAGTAATTAAATATTTAGAATATCAATATCTCCGGAACTAAGCGGAATATTTTCATGCGGTTTGCTTTATTTTGTTCAGAAATGATCAGGCTTTAACATATATCTTTTTCAAAAAATCGAATGTTTTAAAGATTTAAAGGTAGTGAATCCCATTAAATGACAAAAAAAATTAGATTCCGTTGTCAAAATAGCGTGGCCCATCATGGGATCACGAATTGTTACACTGTCCCTGTATTGGGCCAGCCCGTGTACTAGTATACAAATTATTTTTTCTGAACTGTCAATATTTTGCAACAACATACCAGCTGTGACAAGTAAAGCGGTACATCGCCGGCAACATTAACCACAATTTTTAAGTAAATTTAATTTTAGATGTTTAAGTTAATAAATTTATATTTCAGTCATATTTCAGTTTTTACATATTTAGTGTAGTTGTACTGTAGTTATAAAATGAATAAACCGGTTTAAAAATATACATCATGTTTTCAGTTCCTTTTCTTTCCAATTTCATGATATTGTAGAATTGATTTTTGTCCCATAACAGATTAAACAGATGGCCCATTGATGTTGTGATGGGCGATATTGATGGCCCATTATGGGTACATCGGATAAAATAATGGCCCATTATAGGTGCATCAGGTTGGTTATTATTTATGTATATATATATTTTCTTTTATGAATGCAGCCAGTGCGCGCCAATTGCCACTACGGATGTGAGACAGTTATAAAAATGGCAGGTAAAAATTTGGACCCGTTTGCTTTATCTATAGCTGTGAAAATTCAGATTTTCTTCAATTTTTCTCTTAACCGGCCCATTACTGGTGCGTTTACACTATAAAATTAAAGGAAAATATTTCTTGAGAAATAGCACACTCGGGTAATCCAATGATTTAACAGATATCTGAAATTTACTCGGTAGTATCTCAAGGTTCTCAGCTGAACGGTGACAAATACGATATTTCAAATATATATATATATATATATATATATATATATATATATATATATATATATATATATACTAGAAAGTAACCCGTCATTTTGACGTCATAATACTAATAATGACGTCATAATGGGAAAAGTATATGAAAGTTAAAAAATATCCCGAATTATCTAACAATTTTGCATTTAATCCACACCCTGTAAAAGCAAACCCTTTCATTATTTTTTATTTATTTAGTTTTTCATGCGATTGGAGTAGTAGACTGCCATCCAGTATTTTACAGTTCATTACGCGATTCATTCACATTCAAGTTTGTTTACTTTCAGAATTCATCGCAAAAGTAAACAGATTTTTAAAAACTGTTAAATATACAGCTAAAAACATCCAATTTTGTTTTTGTTCTGAATGTTTTATAGAAAAATAGGCTGAACAAACGTGATTTTATGGAGGAAATATTTGTTTTTAGGTAAGAAAAAATTCTGATCCACATCTGAAATTGAAATGAAGCCTGACCGGCGGTTTGTTTACGGAGGGCTTCAATTGAAAGATGAGTACAGCCCGGAAGTGTTATACAGAGACAACGGCTATTATATATAGGATGTGGCAGCCCCTTCAGTATCTGCAACCTACAATAAGCCCCGGGGGCTTTTTCATGCCGGTACGACTACATTAGATGGAATTATTCACGGCGCACGCTCGCACACTCTTGTGTAATAGGATACCCGGCCTCGAGCCAATGCGTTTTGACGTCGCGTACGTAATAATTACCTAAATGATTCGTTCCCCGACAAACCTTCGCCCCACGTTTTAGATGCCTAATGGCCGAGATGTAACTTGGAAAAGTGCCAGGCCTCCGTGTTCGATTTCCAACAGTTTTCTTCGATGGACGTTTGCCGTGTAAAATCGCTGCAGTGCTGTGCTAAAAGGTTCGAGGTCGACTCTTTTTGTTACTGCATTTGTTTGGACGCGATTATTTTGTTTTAAAAGAATTCATTATTTGTTTTACGATAATGCATTTTTTTTGTTGTTGTTGAAAAGGAGAAGAATTTCGGGTTGTCATTATTTGTCAAATAAATCTGTTTAGAGCTGCAGTCGGTAGTCACGAGGCATTTTATTCCCCGTCGATGAATAAAAGGAAGTAATATCTGGACTGAAATAGGTTTGTGGAGAACAATCGTGGTGCCATCGTGGTAGGATGCGACAACGATGTCGATGTTTTCAAAACATCGATGTTTTAAACATCGATTTATTGAAGCCGATGTTTTTTTAACATGGATGTTTTGTGCTCGATGTTTTACGTTGTCTCGATGTTTTTTTTTTAATGAAAAAATTACCGTAATTAAAAAAATTACCACGTAGCATAATTTTCACACTCAGTAAATGTAAGTCTGAATTCTGAAAAGGACGAATACAAAACGGGGAACGATTCCTTAGCAAACAGACAAATGGCAATCAACGACCCATGAACCAATCAGAGCGCTTGGAATGTTCCCGACACTCCAAAACCTTCCATGGGGTTTTATTCTACAAATAGTATATACACGAGTGCATCCATTTAAGTTTTTGTTTTGTTCTGGTTTTATATAAGTTGACGTTAATATTATTAGTAAGATGCCTCCCAAAAGTACCGTTTGGAAATATTTTTACAAAGCCTCTGACAAATTGGCGAAATACAATATTTGCCTCAAGTCCCTCAAAACTTCTGGCAATACCACGAATTTAAATGGGCATTTAAAGGAAAAACATGGCGGTATTTACAACGAGAATTTTGAGTCATCAAAGTAGCCGAAAGCAACCAAGTTTTTGTCATTAGTGTCTGCCCAATCAGAGAGTAAAATTAAATCACCCCCTCCCCCCACGACTAACGGAAGTAACATTAATGTTAGAGGTTACTAAACCAGTTTTAAAAAAAAGATGTTCTAAAACATCGATGTTTAAAAACATCGATGGTTTTTGGGCGATGTTTTATTAGCATCGATGTTTTAATATTGAATATCGATGTTTCAAAACATCGATGTTTTGTTATCGATGTCGCATCACTACATCGTGGGCTGTAAATTCGCCAGGATAGCTCACTGGCTGTTTAATTTTAAAAGTTTAACTCGGCGATAACAGTTATTACCATGTTTTTATTAACTCGCTTTCTTGTTTGTTTGTTTGTGTGTGTGTTTGTCCGGTACAAATCTTGCAATCGATTTTTTTTAAAAATCGATTTGTAAATTTTCGATTTGTAAAAAAATCGAAAATTTTTTTACAAATCTTGCTAACTCGCTTCCCGACTAGCTAGACTTTTAGAATAGCTCACAACACGATGACGATGCATTCTTTTGATACTTTTAGCCATCTTTAAGCAGAATTCGAATCCATTTTCAGTTCATTTTGTTTTGTAGACTGGTGCAGCCACCTATCGGCCGGTGCGGGAACGAAAAGTGAAACGCGAGTTAATTTCCAATTCCCGGGCTAAACGATTGATTACGCATTTGATCATTTTCTTTCAAGTGGATGGGATAATTCGTCAAAAAAAATTTAAAAAGTATTTATTAATACAGTCGAACCCCGTTATAGCGAACTCGGTATATAACGAACTCCCGGATATTACGAACGAAAATTTTGGTCCCGCCGTTTTCCTGTTGTATTTAACTCTAATTTATCCTTTTATAGCGAACCTCCGAAACCTTAAGAATCGGCTATAACGAACCTGTTATTTTTCAGACTGAATTTTTTAATTTTTTTAAACTTTTTAAGAATGTTGAAGAAGCAAAGAATGTTGAGGAAGATTTACCCATCGCGATGTGGATAGAAAAGCACAAAATTTCATCATTCTCAGATCGCGACATGGAATTGCTCGAAACATGTGATGATGAATTCAGTACGTGTGAAATTCCGACTGGTTAAGAGATTGTGGAAGAAATTAAAATGAATCATTCTGACGCTGATGAAGAGGAGCACATAAATGATGAAATCCCTACCATCTCAGATGCTACGGCAGCGACACAAACAGTGGAAGAAAGAGTGTTGGAGTCATTCGATGTATTGGACAAAGAAATTCCTAAAATGTTTTTGAAATCGGCAAGATAACCGATTAAAACAGTGAATCATTAATGGTCATTTTTAATAGATTTAGTGATTTTTTCAATACATCATTATTGAATACACATAGCAATTAATGAGTTATACATTTTGTGAACTCTGGCATTTTTCTTAACGATTCGGATAGAGCGAACAAAACCTTTGGTCCCTTGAAGTTCGTTATAACGGGGTTCGACTGTACATAGAATTGTCAAGTTTATATGATTCAGCAGAAAATTTAAAAACGTGGTATATAAAAAATTGTTTTTATCTCGTAATATATTTTTATTTCCAGTCGTGATGATTTTGAATGACAAACGGCGTATTATACTCTATGCTTTGCCCTTGAAGTTGTTCCACAGTCTCCATTATCCCGTTCGTGAAAAGTGACCGTCCCATTTCAAGTTGCGGCGGTCGTTCGCTTGATGCCATTCCATTAAGAGAATAGAACAGAAATGGAGTGCCTCTTTGTGCCACCGGCAGTCGAAAGTACATAACGCGGTTCGAAATTAAGCGCCATTAGGGGAAAAGT
This sequence comes from Dolomedes plantarius, assembly GCA_907164885.2. NCBI lineage: Eukaryota > Metazoa > Arthropoda > Arachnida > Araneae > Dolomedidae > Dolomedes > Dolomedes plantarius. The sequence goes on along the minus strand of OU015497.1, from coordinate 170,895 downwards.
GAGAGAATTCGAAACAGGACGAAGGGAATTAAATGTGGACCTACCTACATGACTCTCTCAATGGCGATATCTGGATAATACGGATTTCATAGAAAATGTAAATCAGAATTTTTTATGAATACCTGTAAAGTTCATCTAGCATGCGATATTAATATGATGCATTTGTCTCTTATGAGTTCTCCACTGAAGGCACCTGTCCTTCGATGTGTTTTACCTTCCAGTGTTATGTTCAAATATTTTCAACCAATCCCCACAATTATTATAGAACTTAGTTTTAAAATGTAAATAATATATTGCATTTCATGTAACCAAGGCTTTGAGCAGAAAGGTTCGATGTCTGATTATCGGCATCTAATTCTTTCTGATTTATGCTCTGTCTTGATCAGCTGAATCCAAATTTTATTCAATGAGCTATACATATATATAAAACAGTTCCGTAACTGACTTACTGACAGAAAACATGCAGACCAAACTGCTAGACCTAAAAGGGCTGACATTTTGCATGGCGATTCTTCTTATAGTGTAGGGGTGCACTAAGAAAGATTTTAAAAAATTCTTCTTAGATTTTTTAAAATTGAATTTTTTTAAAAGTTGCTTGCAGTTGAATTGTGAAATTACGGACGAGTAGGAACGTGTTGCAAAAAGAATTTTTAATTTCTGCGATTACTTTCCTAGTTATAGCCATTTGTATTTAATTTAGATATTATGTGGTTACTAATAGGAATCACTTTAAATGTGTTTTTCTCAAAATAAAAATTTTCATTTCATACGAATATTCAAACTGCTCCGGGCGCATTTCTAATGATCGTATCGTCTTGAAATTTAAGTTTTATATACTTCACTGTATATTAAATAAAACTTATTGAAAATAATTATGCTTCGTAGATCAGAATTTCTAAATTTCGTACTCGAAAAGATGATTAATAGGTATTTTGCGTCATAAAAAGGGTTTTTTTCGCTATTATTATTATTTTCTCTTTATATTTTTAATGAATGCTTAAAATAAGCGATAAGTTTCATTGTTAGTTCTATAAGGTATCCCGTAAATAAAAATTACCATATTATATGCGAAAGAAATGCGCCTGGAACATTTTTAATGAGGCCAATTTTTGATATAATTAATAATTCATAATTCATAAACTATTAATATTTCATCATTAAGTTTTAACCACTTTTACATATGTATGGTACTAATCACATATTCAAATTTCAAAAGAAAAAACGTTAGGTTTCAAGGTCTACTGAAATACACGGAACAAATTACACGGAACACAATTCTTAACGGAAATACATTAGAAATATTCAAGCAGATCAAGGATTTTTTCGTACCCAAAGCGGAAGGAATACGGGAATTTTTTAGAATTAGAACGAAAATTGGGAATGAATTTTAAAAAAATTGTTTAAACTTGCGGTCGTTTTGAAACGATGAAACTTTTTTTTCGTTTTAAATTACTCGTGACCTCGCGGCAGAGGATTATTAACTGATTAGGAACTATTTTCAGCTTTTAAGCCTATTCTGAGCAGCTCCAAAAATCCGCGAAATAAGCAAAACTCAAATTTCCGCGACTCAAATTGTTCCGGATTATAAAATGATGAAAGGTGATGGGTTATAATGAGCGATGCGTAATTTTCGTATTTACGAAATAGATGCGAATAAATGCGAAATTTGCGAATATCAGCGCATAAATGCGGATATTATTTCTGTAGTCCTTTTTGGCGTAAACTCGGCGATAAACGGCTTTTTAAACGAAATTAGGTAGCGACAATTTATTAACACACTAATTGCCATCCGACGTCTGTAAATGAGAAATCTCCATCGTGTTGGCTTCGAATTTCACCGGACAGTTTGCCCGTAAACTCTCAAAATCAATCATCAAGTTTTGTGGAGCAATTTAGTAGATTTAAGAAGGTCTGTTGCGCACCAAAGTCGAGGTACAGTAGTCAACCAACTGCTCATGTTATACAGATTTTAATCGCAACGAAATGCTCCTACCACAAGTTTGCAAACTCTATATTCCCGTTAACAGCGTAAACTGTTGAGATATTTTTGTCATAAATGACAGAAGGGAAACACTTAAGGCTGCTGTGTACTAAGAAAATATCGTATTTCCTTTTCCTCTTCTTGCAAACTCTTTGGTGGGAGGAGTCCAGTCGACAGTTCGAGAATTCCACCACCCTTAGGATTCACATTTTCAGGGATTGTAATGGCTCTCTCTCTCTATAGGGGGGGTTAAGCGCTACCCCCCAAATTTTTTATTAAAAATATATTTTTGTCAACTATTTACAGGTACATAAATGCCGATATTCAAATAAAACTGGTATTGTCGGATAGTCCGAACTTTTCTGCAAAGCGCTACGGGATTCATTTTATAAATTTCGTCCATCGAAGGAATTTAGGAGCGTTTAAAACACACTATACCAGATTTTCCCCCGAATAATTTAAATTTTAAAATATTAATTGCATTTTTTTAGAAAAGCGAAAAATGTACACAAATGTAAAATTTCTTTCTCAATGACGGAGTACAATTTTAAAAAAAAATCTTTGAATCCAAGTCGGCAATCCGTGGACACATTTTCTCCACGGGTTAACATTGAGGTGAACGAATCCAATGGGGTTAGTACATAGCAGCCTTAATGCGGACACAACTACAATGTTACCTTTTAACTAAGAATTTTTATACTTACCTATCAAAGTAAGTAAAATTGGAATTTTTTTTAATAAACGTTTTTTTTAATAAAGTTATATTTTTTTTCCAATAAATGCGAAATTTTATGCACTGTATTGCGAAATTTCGATATTTTTTATGCAAAATTTACGTATCCCTAGTTATAATGGTCGGTTAGGTCATTTTTTTTTGTCTCATCTGACCTGGACCTAAAGTTGATATCCAATTCCGAGAGGCCTCAAAATAAAAAACCCGTAAAATCAGCGAGATTTAAATTTTCAGGCTCTGCCGGCCACTGGTATGAAAAAGCTGGCTTCGTTAGCTGATGAATTTGTCCACTTTGTGCTATATAGCAGGGCTGGCCAACCTTTTTTAGTTGGCGATCGACCTTTCTATGATTTTTTATTCGACGATCGACTAGTTCCCATTTTTTGTTGGAAATGAGCAGCTTATAGTCCCTAACATAGTCCATATATTTATGAAATTATGGCTCGCTAAGGACTAAACCAGAAGTTCCTGACCTGTGGTCCGAGAAACATTTTTTTTTTTTTTTTAAATTTTTAAAACTGGGAGAGGGAAAAAAAATAGTTCCCAATTTTTTGTTCCGATAAATATCTTTTAATATAAGAACTAGACTAATTTCTAAATTGTGTCGCTGCTTCACTAGGATTCGGAGGAAATTCAATTGGTGATTTTCTCCGAAGGTGTAGAGTTATGAACCCATTGGCATTTGTCACCATCACTAGCCTTCGATTTAAGGTTTGCATCACCGAGGGATCAACACGTGTCGGATTTCGAGCGGCCATTCCAGGGAAGGGGGACTGACCGCTCCTTCGGCCAATTAATGTGTCGGTAACGAAGGGCTAATCGAGTTCAATATATATTGCGTTATGCCGTTATCACTTTCTTATGTGCTTAAATAAACTATATTTCAATAAACGTACACATCCACACACTCATACACACGTAAAATTACATATTATATATATGTGTGTAATGTATATGTAAGCACTGAAGTAAATGTTTTAGTCGTGATTCAGGCACGTATAAAATCACACGACTTTAACGCACAAAAACATTTATTTCGTGAATTTCACCTTCCTTTACGGGCTGAAGCGACAGACATTTCTCTGCATATGCTGTATATGCACAGCAGAATGGTGAACTATCAATTGAGCGTCTTTCCCCCGCATTCCAGCATCGCGGTATTCGCCCTAAAACCGCAAATCAACAGTTCTCGTGCCCTTCAACAATATTCAGGAATGATATCCATATATATAAAACAGTTCCGTAACTGACTGACTCACTGACTGACATACAACGCACAGACCAAACCGCTGGTCCTAAAGGGCTGACATTTTGCATGGCGATTCTTCTTATGGTGTAGGGCTGCACTCAGAAAGATTTTTGAAAAATTCTTCTTAGATTTTTTTAAATTAAATTTTTAAGCTGTTTTTGTAACCTTTTTCAAGTTTGTATTTAAAATAATAATTTGAGTTTTATAAAATTTATATCACGAGAAAGATCCTAAAAATTCCTTTAAAACGACATCTTTTTCGAATCTCCATTTCCTGATTTTTGGTGAATTTTTAAAGATTCATTTTTAGAATTCAATTTATTAAATGCCGATCACGTGATTTCTTTTTCTGGTAGTTTCAATTAATTTATCGTCACGTGCATCACAACTAAATAGACAAAAAAAATATTCTTTTTCTCGCAAATGCGGCAGACGATTAGCCATTATCCAAAATAAAATTTAAAATACAGTAAAAGATATATTCCTCAAACTGTACTATTTTAACTCTACTATATTCTTTAGTATTCTATTAGATTTAATGTGAATATTTTCTTCTACATTATTTTTTCTATAAAAATATCCGTTCCGATTTTTTTATAAATATATTTTTTTCGTTTTTTTTTACATCAATTGTATACATTGATCATCTTATCTATACTTATATATAAAGAGAGAGCGATTTTGTACGCGGAGGGTAATCTTCAGAACCACTGTACCTATTTGAAAAATTCTTTCACTGTTTGAAAGGTACATTATTCCAGATGGACATAGGCTATATATTATGTATATCTGATCAGTAGAAATAAAGTTAGGGGCTTAATCCTAACAATCTCCATTGTTTCCGCTACTGTCTTCTACCGCTTTATGTTCCGAAGATTTCCACGATCCTTATCGTGGTGCTATCGCGGTGGGCTTCTGTTCTGACGCTAGCGGTTCGAACCTAGCCGTTCTCCGGCACTCCTTTTTCTTAAAAAATTTTTTTTTATTATTAACTAACATAAAATTAATTTAAGGTATTATTTAGGTGTGGTATTATTAAGGTAAAAAAAGATTTAAAATTTATTGGCTATCAACTAGAAATTTATTGGTATAATATTTTCTTCAACCCTGACAAAGTCGGGACGGGCCGCTAGTTTATTATAAATAGATATATTTATTTTTTGGTATTAACTGCATACATCGACCGTTGTATTTCCTTTGAATGTACTCCGTAGCGAAGCGCGGGTTTTCAGCTAGTAATTGTACCTGAAGCACTCTAAGGATTCGTGCGAGTTGTCAAAGTTCAGAAACTTCTCTATGGAGCAGAAACAGTTCAATTCGAATTTTCACGATTCTAGTTGGCACTTCCAATGTAAGTCTTAAGGGAAGTGGTCACTTTTACGTACCTTTAAAAGTATCATTTTTAGACCATGTTCGATTGCATGTACTACTCATGATTTTTGCTTGATTTACATGAAATTTTTTGAGTAACTGCCTAGAATACTGTATATTTTATATGCAATATTTCAAGGTAATTAAAATAATAAAATTATTTTTATGCATAAAAAGTGAATAATTTTTTTAAATCGAACATTTTGCAGTCAACTACTGTGCGCATTCTGTCAAAATAAATTATCAAAGTACAGTAATAATTGTTTACTATATGTGATTACAATACTTCAGGCAACAATATCCAGCAACATTATTCTAAAATATATTAAAAAAAATTAGTACATGCTATTGTTAATTAGAAATTTTAAAAAATGACTGAGTAAAAGCTTGTAAAAAAATTCTTAAAAAAAATTAAAATATGTTAAGGTTAAAAAATGTTGGTGTATTTTGTTACCTGAAGTATTGTAATCACATATAGTTAACAATTATTACTGTACGTTTATAATTTATTTTGACAGAATGCGCACAGTAGTTGACTGCAAAATGTTCGATTTTAAAAAAATATTCACCTTTTATGCATAAAAAATAATTTTATTTTTTTAATTACCTTGAAATATTGCATATATAATAAATAGTATTATAGGCAGTTATTCAATAAATTTCGTGTAAATGAAGCAAAAAACATGAGTAGTACATACAATCGAACATAGGTCTAAAAGCTAATACAGAGCTTTGTCTAAGAAGCTGGTCGAATGAACTTCCTTCGGGAGAGTAACTCTCTCTCATCTATCACGATATAATGCTTCGGGGGGGGGTCCATTAATTACGTGAGGCTTTTAGAAGGGGGGGGGGGGGGTCGCGCCGAATCTCACCCAGTGTCACGTGAGGAAAAGGGGGGGGGGTCTCGGCAAATATCACGTAATTTTTTTCCGCAAGAAACAGTGTAAAATTGCGAGAAAACTGGGTTATATTAAGTAAAACATGTTTCTACACTAAAATGTGGCTAAATCCTACACAATAGTTCCAGTAGTCACTCTCGAGACCACACGAGTCCCCGAGGACTGAATTAGGATGAATTTTCTTTTGCGAATTTTAGTAGTTCCTATTTAAGTATTTTACTGTTCGATTTTCTCTCTGTGATTCTAGTCTACGTTCTTAGTAGTCTTAAATACTAGTCTTAACTAGTCTTAAATAAAAAATAATTAAGTAAATTATGTTTTTTGAAATAAATCTGACGCAATCGAGCACAGATTAACGTATTTACATTAAAAATACGCATTTTGAAAAATCTCACGTGAGATTAGGGGTGGGCGAGCCAAATCTCACGACATCTCACCAGGGGGGGGGGGGGGGGGGGTCGAAAAACCGCCAAATTCGCCTCACGTAATTAATGGACGCCCCCTTCCGTTAGAAGCTTATCGACTGGATGTCGAAAGACGAATTCCTACTCCACAGGAATTTCACTATCTCTCGCTTTTTCGACCTATCCCTAGGTACGTATCAACTACTGTTCTAAGACAAGTTCTCCGTTGGATCTGGACGGAGTGAGAGACTTCTCACATCTTCGGATTTGGCTCCCCGATAGCTGGGAAATTAAAATGATTTTAAGGCTGCTATGTACTAACCCCACTCTCCTCGATGTTAATCTATGGAGATAATGTGTCCACGGATTGCCGACTTGGGTGCAAAGATTTTTTTTAAAAAAATTTTACTCCGTCATAGAGAAAGAAATTTTGCATTTGTGTACGTTTTTCGTTTTTTTAAGAAAATGAAATTAATATTTTAAAATTTAAATTATTCGGGGAAAAATCTGGTATAGTGTGTTTTAAACGCTCCCAAATTCCTTCGGTGGACGACATTTATAAAATGAATCCCGTAGCGCTTTGCAGAAAAGTTCGGGCTATCCGACAACACCAATTTTATTGGATTATCGGCATTTATGTACCTGTAAATAGTTGACAAAAATATATTTTAAATAAACAATTTGGGGCAGCGCTTAACCCCCCCTTTAGAGAGAGAGACATTACGATCCCTCAAAATGTGAATCCTAAGGGGGGGGGGGAGGATTCTGTGAACTGGACTCCTCCCACCACAAGAGTCTGCAAGAAGAGGAAAAGGGAAATACGATTATTTTTCTTAGTACATAGCAGCCTTAAATGTGACATCATTTTTAGGGGCTGTTATTGGTCTATCTTTTTCTCTCTGAAGACTCAGAGGTGAGCTCGCACTATTAATTTTACGAGCCTTCTTCATCAATCAGTGGGGAGCGAGGCGAATCGGGCTTTCAATTTTAAAGTCACATCGCAGACTTCCTGGCGCGGCGAAATTATTATTTCAAAATTATTCATTATTATTTATTCCATCGTTAATTTTAGAAAAGGATTGTGTTAATTGGGGAGAATCAATTTCGATTCTTCACAATTCCAAAGATAGATTTATTTAAGGTCGGATAGAAAAATTCAAAACCACACCCATGAAAAAGGATAATTTATAGGTCGTGCCACGATCTTTAAATTATATAGGGACTTAAATTTTTTTCCTACAAAATTTGGAGTAAAATTGAACTAGTCTATTGTTTTCCATAAATACAGCTGCGAGAAGTGGAGAATTTCGGTATTTCTACTTTCATAGTAGGGTGCAAAAAAGATGTATTTCTTATTAAGGGTATTTATTGCTTTATTTTATCGTATCCAAGAATAAAATACCAACGCTTTCATTCTGAGAAGAAAAGTACATTTGGAACGTGAATCAGCTCCTGTTCTGTAATTTCATTTTGCTTGGAGTCATATTTTTACAGCTATTACTGACATGAAAGCAGTCCACTGTATAGTTATGGGACGTTATAGTTATAGTTATTGTTACGCTGTGTTAGTTTTAGATATTGTTATGTTATAGTTATACACGTTTCCCACCTATATCCATTACACCCCCCTTAACTTCTAAACGGTGACAGCTTAGGCCACATAAAGTGGGTGTCTAGGCTATGCGCTACTCGATGAGACAACTGACACCGCCATCTATCGGCAAATTTTGGAACGACCATTTTTATCTCAAAAACGGTACGAGATACGGGAAAAAAGTCAGTCAGTTACGAAGTTGTTCGGCATCATCGATTTACTAAGGAAAGACAACTTGCGCACATTAATACTTAAAACAGAATGTAGAAAATGAACATTTGTTTGGCCACTGTTCGTTATTTGCATACAAAAACACACAAGTAATATATATTCTTAATGGACTGTATCTCTTTATTAACCACGCATTATTAATTGAAGACCGAACACTCTGGTCGGCTCTATTCACTACACATTAAAATTAATCGAGGCCCGATCACTTTGGTCGGCCTGTATCTTATTACAAAATTAATTCAGGACTGATCAGCCCGTCCTTTCTTCTGCTCTGTGCACCCACGCTACAGTTTCAAAACAAGGCGTCACCCCACATAAGTTCGGGCTGCGTTGGGCGCCTCACACACTTTCATACACATGATCGGGCTTAAAGAGCCACAATTTTGAAAATTGTCATGTCAGAAAGAGTGGAATGAGACACTCGGGGTCATTTATTTATGTTGCTGAAGGTGCTCTCCATTCACATTTGCACTCTGGACTGGATTGTTTCGCCATACTGTTGAAAATCACTACCGAACAAATGTTCTTTTTCTACAGTCTGTTTGGAGTTATTAATGTTCACAAGGTGTCTTTTCTTGCTAAATCGAGGATGCTGGACAACTTTGTAATCCGTATTTCGAACCGTTTTTGAGATAGAAACGCTCATTCCAAAATTTGCCGATAGCTAGCGCTGTACTGTCCGACCACAGTAGGAAGAACCACGGTTGGCATAGTGCCAAGACGATTCTATTCACGCTGTAGGTAAGGCTGCTGAGGAAGGAGGGGGGAAAGTCTCGTATTCTCCCGACATTCTTTAGAATCGGTTACTAACTGCGCTTGCTTGCTTTTTCCTCGTCTGTTATTTTGATTATTATATTAAAATTAATGCATCCTTTGCCCAACACGACTGATCAGAATAAGCCGTTCCGTAGTGATTGTAAACGTATAATGCACAATGTAATTAAATTGTGTGATAAAGAAGCACTAGAAGGAAATGTTATTGTTCCACTTTCGAAATCCCTAAAGAGAGCTAGTGAAATGACCGGGATATCAATGTCCAGTGTAAAAAGAATACGCAGAGAAGCAAAGGGTGAAGGAACTCCAAAATTTGAATCTCCGAGGAAACGTCAGAAAAAAAGAACCACCGAAAACGTACCTTTAGATAATTTTGATTGTGATGTAATTCGAAGAACAATTCATGAATTTTATGCTGTCTATAAAATAGTACCAACAATTCGCAAACTAATTCCAGTCTTAAGAGAAAAAATCAATTTTACTCATCAAAGAGAAACTTTGAGAAAAATGCAAAAGATTGAAAATTTTGAGTTCTATATCCTAATTATTTCTGCAAATTGTAAAACTGCGAATCAAATATATTATTGTTATTGCATTATATATATATTTATGTTATTACAATATATCACTTAAAAATGGAATTTTTCAAACCTTCATTTTAATATGTTTTTCGGTTTTTATTTATACATTCAATCAAAAGAAATATTCTCAAAAAGAAAGTTGGTTGAAAATATTCTTTCGCAGTTCTTAAACAAACACACCCGAAAATATCCACTCCTATAACACTCCTATTTTTTAACTAGATTTGCATTGTTCTTTTTGTTATTTTGAAATTGTTATTCACATATTCGATCAAAAATAAAGTTTTAAAAAATAACTTTAAAATTGCGGGCAAAAAGCAGTCTGAAATACATTCCGTATTTCATAAACAAACACATCCGAAAATATGACGTTATCCCCTATTTTCTAAGTAGACTAGCTTTTCTCGCGCATGCGTAACGGCTTCCAGGGACCTTGCTTCCGTGGTCGGACAGTAAGTTGTCTCATCGAGTAGCGCATAGCCTTTTTACTATACCTAGACATCCACTTTATGTCCTAAGCTGTCATCGTTTAGAAGTTAAGGGGGGTTTATAGTTACAGTTATATGCTGTAGTTATATCCACTGCATAAAATAAGAGGGGGGAAACTAGTACTTCAGCAGAAAAGTATTTTTCCAAATAAATACATGTACTAACATAGAAAAAAACTTAAAGATTTTCAATATTAAGCGCACCTTTTAAGCGAGACAGTTTTCGGAACGATATTCTGAATTATGGGGAGCCAAAAAGGTGCAGGGCAGGTTACGGTAAGTACAGCAAAGGTTGTTTCTATTCTAGTAGTGTCACCAGCATGCAAATGCGTAGTTTGTGTTCTAAAAGCTCTGCAGTGTATTTTAAACCGGGGAAATGAATAAATGCCAACTTTTATTTCCATGTTTTTATTAACTTTGTTCAGTACAAATCTTGCAATTGATTTTTTAACTAACTTCCCGACTCGCTAGACATTTGAAACTTCTAGTTCGTTAGAAAAGTGAACTAGAAGTGAATAAAATATTGGACTGATAAAACCTTACTTTTCTTTTTAGCATAACGCACCACGAATATCGCAATTGCTCAGAACCATCGTGATTGCTCAGAACACGATGACAGTGCATTCTTTCGATACTTTTAGCATCTTTAAGCAGTATTGAATTCAATTTCAGTTAATTTTGTTTTGTATACTGGTGCCGCCATCTGTCGGAAGGGAAGGGAACGAAAATTTAAACGCGAGTTAACTTCCAATTAATTCATTTTCTTTTAAGTTGATGGGATAATTCATCAAAAAAATTTAAAAAAGTATTTCTTAATACATAGAATTGTCAAGTTTATAAGATTCGACAGAAAATTTAAAAACATGGTACATAAAAAGTTCTTTTTATCTTGTAATTATTTTTTTTACATCACCTTACTTTTCTTTTTAACATAACGCACCACGAATATCGCATTGCGCATGCGCGCAGTCGCACAATGAATTCAATCTCAGTTCGGTGGTCACGTGAAACAAAACAATGCAATAACCGATAACTTCTGAGAGCAAAACTCGCTAAAGAAAAGGAATTATTTTTTCTTTTAAATAACAAAAAGGGGAAAAGAAATCCAATACTTTTTTTTTCCCGTCCGAGAATCGACGTGTTCACGGGCGAGCGGGCAAAGTTTTTCGCAATTCGAGCGCCAGGAAGGCAAAACAAGGGAGGGAAATTAAAAATCGAATTTCTGCGGGAGTGTCGTGGAGAAGAAAGACGTGACCCCCCCATAAATTCGGCGCACGTAATATCCTGAGAGTATTCTCTCCTGGCCGCTGATTTCACTTTCGACAGAGTTTCGCAATTTCGAGAGATCTCGACGGATATCCTTTTCGTGTGTTCGACCCACCCCGTGTCTGCTTATGGAGCAGCGTACGCGGCTTTCTACATTATGTTACTTTCTCTCACATTTACGGCTATATCACAGTGTGTATGTTGCAACCGTAAGGCCGTGGTTCTCAACCTTTTTATGTTACGCCTTCCCTTTGGATGATCATCTTACCTCCCCCCCTCACATACACACACACACACACACATATATATATATATATATATATATATATATATATATATATATATATATATATATATATATATATAATATATATATATATATATATAAAATTAAAAAACTAGTAATTCCTTAATTCAATACTCTTAACATTTAAAAACTATTGATTCTTCAATTTAGCATTCAAGATATCATACCCCTTGTTAATCTCTTAAGTTACTTAATTCCCTTTGGGCATTCGTGTTAAATTCCGAAAAATAATTCCAAATTCCAGTATGGTCGTCCCAGTAAAACTTATATAGAAACCTCATGGTAATAGCCTTTGCAAAACCCCGGGCGATATTATTAAAGATGGCTGACTTTATAATGAAAATAAACGCGGCGCGGCGTCCCTACAAATTTAGATCAGTTCTGCGCATCAACGCCAACTTTAAACCAATCAACTATTAAATCACGCCCTTTTGCCACGCGATGGAATGAAGTTTGTATAAGTTCTAGCGTCCAAAATTAGCACGCACTCCTGTACTTTCCCTTGCCGCATTCATCCCGGCGGAGTCGCCAGCGATTAAATACAAATGTCGTCCACGCAATCTGGTGTCGTTGTCTAATTCTTTCGGCCGGAGTTTCGTTGTAGTAATCCAGCGTGACCAAAGTTTCTTCACCGTGGTATGGGGTTGCGGCATCTTCAGTGCAATGACTGGCGGCCGTTCTCCTCATATCATTCATATATATATATATATATATATATATATAACATTAAAAATCCCACAACACTTTTAAATTCTAAATTATTCTAAATTTCCTTGGGCACTCGTGCTAATTTCATTTTCGATTCTAAGTTCTAAATTCCCTTGGTTGAAAAAGACTGAACGTGGCTTCCTTTTTCCAATCTGCGTAGCGTGGGTCCATAAATTAAACACTACTGAGCGTTATCACGTCAGTCTTAAACATCAACCAATTAGACACCACTACAAAGATCACATGACGAGATCGTTTATAAAAGACCTCGCACAGGTAGATGTAGCGCTTTTTCATTTTGTACGCTGTGTTGTACGAGCAGCTGTGTCAATGTTCGCCCTAATAAATATTGGATGTGTTAATTATGGTCTGGCTTCTGATCATTTGGATGTTGTGATTATTCTAAATTACTGAATCTTCCCTGTGACACGGTGGGTCCTTAATATCACCAATCTTCTATTATTTGGTAGGCCCATCATGTTACATATATATATATATATACTAGCCGGGCAAAGTCCGGCTATGCTCGGACCCCACAAAAGAGAAAAAAAAGGCCCTTTTCAGGGCCATACAAATGTATTCAATTCCCGTCAATTTTCATTCCCGTCGCTGCCGACAGATGGCTGCACCATACTGGAGATGGGTGATTTGATTATTTCGTCTCAGCGGTGGAGTGCTTTTAGAATTAAAATATCTGTAAAACTATTAAAGTAACAGAATAACTGTAAGCAGAAAAAATTATCAGTTTTCGAAGCTCTTTCCAAATATGTAACATTTATGTACTTTCCTGAGAAAAAAAATGCACCGATTTTCGACCAAAATGTCGGCGGCCATGTTTTCTCAGGATGAGTGAAGCCGTGGAGTGCTTTTAGAATTAAAATATCTGTAAAACTATTTTAATGCTTCCAAACTAATCTTAGAATTATCTCCAGGCTTCAAAATATAAGAATACGAAGTTTCAACCAGATTCGTCAAGAAATGTAGATTTGTATACGTTACATACATACATACATAGAGACACTCTGCTTTATTTATATAGATATACAGTGGAATATCGATCTATCGTTTTTCAAGGGACCGAGTGAACTGAACGATAAATGCGGGAAAACGATAGATGCGGGAACATAACAAAGCAATATGATCGCAGGGACTGGGTAGAAAAAAGACACATACGGGAAAACAATGATTTGGAGAACGATCGATTGAAATTCCACTGTATATATATATACTAGCTGAATACCCGCACTTCGCTACGGAGTACATTCAAATTAAATACAACGGTCAATGTATGCAATTAATGCCAATAAAAACCCCCAAAAAATTGTAGTTATAAAATATCGTAACGATTTTTTTATAGACAAAATAATGTAGAAGAATATAGTCAAATTAAATACAGCGGTCAATGTATGCAATTAATTTGTATGGTTACTATCCATTTAACATACTAATTTCAATTAAATTCTTAAACTTCCATCACAGTGAGTCTAGTAGCTAAATTTTACCTTTTACCGTATTTTAATATTTTTTTGTCAATTTATTTCGATGTTATGCACGAGACGTAAAATTAGTTTAAAATATCAGAAAGAGAAAAGAAATCACGTGATCAGCATTTAACAAATTAAATTCTAAAAATTAATATTTAAAAATTCACCAAAAATCAGAAAAGGGAGGTAAAGATTCGAAAAAGATTTCATTTTAAAGGAATTTTATACATTTTATAACCCTCAGATTACACAGGGCTACGGAAAACAATTTTTTTTTTTGGTGCCTAGGAATTTCGAACTGATTTTAGCTATATTTGGGGCGCTGAATCTAAATATGAAATCAGTTTTTCTCTCCTTTTTTAGATACAGTAAAATCTCGTTTATCCGGATTAATAGGCAATCGAAAATCAGGATAATCCGAGTAATATGGGGGATAAACAATACAAAATCCTTAACTTAAAAGACTTAACTTTGTTTTGTAACAAAATTACATAGTATTGTTTACAAAACATTAAAAAATAAAATATTTTCACATCATTTCTTAACAAAGAATTGGGTAAGTCTAGGTGAAGAATCGATGTTTTCTCAAACTCGACAAAAAGCATTTTATTACCATAATTTATTGCACAATCTATGCGGGAACTGTACATTGAATCAAACTAAAAAGCGAATATTTGGCGGACTTGTATAGTGATGTTCTTGCTATCATAGTTAAAAATTATTATCTAATGTGAACATGAATGGGACAGTGGACTTTCAAAATTGTGAAATTTGTTCAAAAATTCGATTTTTTTTAAATTTTATTGAATTGTGAAACTACGGACGAGTAGGAATGTGTCGCGAAAAGAATTTTTAATTTCTGCGATTACTTTCCTAGTTATAGGCATTTGTATTTAATTAAGATATTATGTGGTTACTAATAGCAATCACTTTAAATGTGTTTTTCTCAAAATAAAAATTTTCATGTCATACGAATATTCAAACTGCTCCAAGCGCATTTCTAATGATCGTATCGCTTTGAAATTTAAGTTTTATATACTTAACTGTATATTAAATAAATCTTATTGAAAATAATTATGCTTCGTAGCTCATAATTTCTAAATTTTGTACTTGAAAAGAGGATTTATAGGTATTTTGCCTAATAAAAAGGGTGTTTTCACTATTATTATTTTTTTTCTCTTTATATTTTTAATGAATGCTTAAAGAAAGCGATACGTTTCATTGTTAGTTCTATAAGGTATCCTGTAAATAAAAATTACCATATTATATGCAAAAGAAATGCGCATGGAACATTTTTAATGAGGCCAGTTTTTGATATAATTAATAATTCATAATTCATAAATTATTAATATTTCATCATTAAATTTTAACCACTTTTACATATCTATGATACTCATCACATATTCAAATTTCAAGCAAATCCATTCAAAACAAAAAAAGTTAGGTTTGAAGGTCCAATGTCCCATTAAATAAAAATGTCTACAAATCTGATCCGAAATTTTTCTATAATAATTTTCTTATACGAGACGAGATTTCTTAATTATAATCGGAGTTTTATAACTATAGATCGGATATATCCGATCTGTAATTATGTTTTTATAATTATAGATCGGATAATTTTCTTATACGATCAACGAGAACCAGAAAAAAGAGGTTTTACAGTACATGCACTTATCTTTCAATATTTTTTTCTATTCAACACATTCAGGTATGGGTAATGTGCCTTCCTGAATGTTTTCCACATGATTGGCGCCTATTTATTGGCAGCTCAAAGCGAAGTTTGAAATGTGTCCTTCTACACAACTAGAAGGTAACCCGTCATTTTGACGTCATAATACTAATAATGACGTCATAATGGAAAAAGTATATGAAAGTTAAAAAATATCCCGAATTATCTAACAATATTGCATTTAATCCACGCCTTGTCAAAGCAAACCCTTTCATTATTTTTTATTTATTTAGTTTTTCATGCGATTGGAGTAGTAGACTGCCTTCCAGTTTTTTACAGCTCACTACGCGATATGAATACTTGAGCTACTTGATTCATTCACATTCAAGTTCGTTTACTTTCAGAATTCATCGCAAAAGTAAACAGATTTTTAAAAACTGTTAAATATACAGGTAAAAGCGTCCAATTTTTTTTTTAGTTCTGAATGTTTGATAGAAAAATAGGCCGAACAAACGTGATTTGATGGAGAAGATATTAGTTTTTAGGCAAGAAAAAATTCTGATCCACATCTGAAATTGAAATTAGGCCTAACCGGCCGTTTGTTTACCGAGGGCTTCAATTGAAAGATGAGTACAGCCCGGAAGTGTTATACAGAGACAACGGCTATTATATATATAACGGGAACAAATAGGGTTCAATACCAATTGCTCACTCAACGAAAATGAAAGAAGAATATGACTCCATAGCTTTGGTCTCGGAGAATATAAAGTATCACGAGCATCAACGGGTGATTTGTGTGGACTTAAAAATGGTAAATTTTCTCCTTGGACAGCAAAGTGGCTGCACCAAATATCCTTGCATCGTGCGTCTCTGGGATGACAAAACATACCACTGGGTTAGAACAGAGTGGCCCAAGAGAGAAAACATGGACGCTTGGGAAACGAATGTCATTAACGACCCCTTAGTTGGACGAGAGAAAATCATCTTTCCTCCACTGCTTATCAAACTGGGCCTAATGAAGCAGTTTGTAAAAGCTCTTGATAAGAACGGATCATGCTTTGCATATAAAAAGTAAAAAAATGCCTAAGTTGAGTACGGAAAAAAATGAAAGCGGGACGGCCCACGAATAAGACAACTCACTAAGGATCCTGCCTTCGTAAATTCCATGAACGAGGCTGAGCGAAAAGCCTGGACTTGATTTGTGGGCAAATGCAAAGCTGGAAACTATGTCGAACTATGTCGAACTATGTCGAGATGCTAAACAGTTTCAGATCCCGTGGGTGTAACGTGAAGGTGCGCTATTGACACAGCCACTTGGAAGGACACACCAGCCAGGAACAAGGCGAAAGATTTCGCCAGGATATTAAAACCGTGGAGGACCGCCACCAAGGAAGTTGGGATAGGCACATGATGGCAGATTACTGCCGGAGTTTAAAAAGGGACTGTTCCAAAATACATTCAAGAATGTCACGGAAAAGGGGCGTCCATTAATTACGTGAGGCTTTTAGGGGGGGGGGGTGAGGGAGTCGAGCCGAATCTCACGCAGTCTCACATGTGGGAGAGGGGTGTCTGGGCAAATATCACGTCATTTTTTCCCGCAAGAAACAGTGTAAAATTGCGATAAAACTGGGTTATATTAAGTAAAACATGTTTCTACACTAAAATATGCCTAAATCCTACACAACAGTTCCAGTAGTCACTCTTGAGACCACACGTGAGTCCCCGTGGACTGAATTAGGATGAATATTCTTTTACGAATTTTAGTAGTTCCTATTTAAGTATTTTACTGTTCGATTTTCTCACTGTGATTCTAGACTACGTTCTTAGTAGTCTTAAGTACTAGTCTTAAATAAAAATAATTAAGCAAATTATGTTTTTTTAAATAAATCCGACGTAATCGAGCACAGATTAACGTATTTACACTAAATATACGCATTTTGAAAAAACTCACGTGAGATTAGGGGGGGGGGAGGAGGGGGTCGAGCCAAATCTCACGACATCTTACCAGGGGGGGAGGGGGTCGAAAAATCACCAAAATCACCTCACGTAATTAATGGACGCCCCCAAAAGAAGTTTCCGAAGTGTTGAGTGACGAGTTGGTTTCATCGATGACTTTTTCCTCTTTCTTGCTCTTTGTAATTAGATAATTACTGCAATATTCTCTATGATTTTTATTCCTTTAAAATTTTAAAAAATATATAATAATAATAAAATATACCGTGTTTAGTTTTTTTTTTAATTTGATTCGTTTATTTAACTTAAAATGGTGTCACGTATATTTTACTAAAATGTGTATATAATAAATAAATCTATATACACATAATAAATCTATGTAATAAATCTATAGATTATCTATTTAGTCTATATAATAAATCTTAGAAATTTGAGCTCCTAGGCAAAAACTAACGCCATATTTAAATTCAAGGCATCCAATTCATTTGAAATCAGCTCCAAATACCCCGGCACCAAAACCAATGTTGCCCTGTGGTTATTATTTTTATGCAAACTTTAAAAAAGTTACAAAAACAGCTTAAAAATTTAATTTTATAAAAACAGAGAAGAATTTTTCAAAAAATCTTTTTTAGTGCACCCCTACACTATAAGAAGAATCGCCATGCAACATTTCAACCTTTTAGGTCTAGGGATTTGGTCTGTGCGTTGTATGTCAGTCAGTTACGGAACTGTTTTATATATATACTAGCTGAAAACCCGCGCTTCGCTACGGAGTACATTCAAATTAAATACAACAGTCAATGTATGCAATTAATGCCAAAAAAATTAAATATATATATATATTTATAATAAATACGACGATAAATGTATACAACTGATGTATAATAAATATATATATATATTTATAAAAAAATCGTAAGGGATATTCAATTTTTTTCATAATATCCAATCGTCTGCTGCATTAGATAGAAAAAAAATTTTTTTTGTCTATTTCATTGTTATGGACGTGACGATAAATTTATTGAAAGTACCAGAAAAAGAAATCACGTGATCGGCATTTCATAAATTAAATTCTAAAAATGAATGTTTAAAAATTCACCAAAAATCAGAAAATCGAGGTAAAGATTCCAAAAAAATTTCATTTTAAAGGAATTTTCAGGATCTTTATCGTGATATAAATTTTATAACCCTCACATTACTATTTTAAATGCAAGCTTAAAAAAAGTTGCAAAAATAGCTTAAAAATTTAATTTTAAAAAAATCTAAGAAGAATTTTTGAAAAATCTTTCTGAGTGCACCCCTACACCATAAGAAAAATCGCCATGCAAAATGTCAGCCCTTTAGTTCCAGCGGTTTGGTCTGTGCGTTATCTGTCAGTTAGTTACGGAACTGTTTTATATATATACATACGTCATAATGAACAATTTTCAACACGTAAAAAATTGTTCATTTCTCAGAAATGAAGTCTTTCATTAAAATGGCAGGGGTTCATTTCGGGGATTGAACGGGACACGCATAAAAGCCGTCCGCCTTTATTTATTGGCCTTCATGTGGACAGAGGAGACGTCGCCCGGGAATTTCCTGGTCTGCAAATATTGTCTGAGCGGTCAACTCTGGGAGGCTTAGCCCATCAGTCCCTCTGTAAATGTTGGCCAAAAGATTCCTCTTTATCGACTCGAAGTACCCTTCTAGCGAGTACCCTTCGAGAAGGGTACTCGCTACATTTCCAATTTTATTAATAAAACCATAATTCTTCATTACTATGCGTTCAGTCTTCATAAAAGACTTACTATTTTTATTTTTAAATAACTCATTATAATAATTTTTTTCATTTTATTCGTTATATTGTTTGTAATTTGTATTCTAGTCAAGTTCTTCGCCGATAGATGGCCTCACTATGTAACTTTTTTTTCTCTCGAAGCTAAAATGTTTTTTTCTCATTCTGTTGTTGCACATTCGATTCTGAGTAATGCAAGAAAATGGCTGAGAAATGTTTAATCCGTTGTGGTGTATATTCTATTCTAAGCAACGTCGTGTAAGAATTCAAAAAACTCTATGTTGGATGCGATTCCGTTTATACTTTTTGGGTTAAAGATTCTGTGCAGATTATCGTTCAAGTTGTTGACATTATTCATTTTGTAGAACCTAATTCCGGAGGGTTATTCAGTCTGTCGTGGATTCAACAGTTATGTGTTAAACTGAAGTCAGTTATTAAATTCATCTTAAGGATACATGCATTGAAATATTTTTTTTTAGTGTTGACTTATTTTTCAAGTATTATTCAGATGATGTTGAAGGTTAGAATTACCTTTATTAAAAGAATTAAGAAGATTTATTAGTTGCACTTAGACAAGAACGTTAAATATTTTTGTTAATGGATTCTAATACAGTCCACTAAGATATAAAATTATATTAATAAAGTGACTAACCTCACACTATATATGATATATACAGTGAAACTTTAGCAGCTACTCATGGTTCCTTGAGAAAATGGCCGCGGAAAAGGGGGTAAACTAATATTGGCTCTATGGAGTGTATGGAATCGATTCTGGACAAAATTAGAGGGTTAGCCAGCTACTGAAGTTTCACTGTACGTGTATATACAAGAAGACTGAATGGTAATATATCTGAAAAATGATATCATCATTAAAATGTTTGTATCTGTTTATTCAGCGTTATATATATATATATATATATATATATATATATATATATATATATATATATATATATATATATATATATATATATATATATATTTATATACATTTTATTTTTACCACGCAATTAAAATTCACTCCAGTGGTTTCATTTCAAATTTCCGGGCATAGATGGATATAACCTAGAGGGCTATTTTCAAGGAAGATGCAACGCCCCAATGCATGGTTTCAACGCAGGATTACTCTTCTCCACAACGGTCCGCGGTAAAGCAAAATTCAGACGTTAAAACCGTTGTCGCGAGTTATGAATCAAGAGTGGCAGAATATTATTTTTAAAAGGGTTTTTTTGGAACGAAGTTCTTTTACGTGGCTTACAGTAGCGTGATCTGGCAGGAATCGTCACGTAACGAAAAAGCGTTATGCCCCCTTCATAAGAGCTTTCTCTCAAGGACTCTGTGGCTGAATGGTTATCGCATCGGACATCGGACTGCAGTCCGATGCTCCGCAGTACTGTAGAGGTCCACGGTTCAAATCCCCGCACAACCGCTGGCTGCTTCTATTCCCACTCATTCGGGGAATAGCGCAGTATATATATATATATATATATATATTATATATTATATATATATATATATATAATCAATAGAAATTTACATATTAAATCAAGTTTAGAGTTGAAAAAATTACGCAAGGAACTTCATTCCTGACAGGGTCCCCCGACCGCACAACTTTTTTAATTCCTTCATACTTAACAAAAATCGATAAACGAGGTACCATTTCAAAGATTAAGATCTCCGCTTCGTGCGAATCGTTAATTTCGAATTGCATAATTTTTCTTCCCCTAGAGGGCGCTCGCTAGCTTTTTTATTTTACCATTATCAGTCGCACTGACCTTTTCAATTTATAAATCGTTTCTTTTTAATGTCATTCTGCGATGTCATTAATGAGTTTCTTTATTGGCATCATCATAAGCAACGATAAGTAATCCTACGTTAACAACCCGCGGTAGTTTCGTTAGAAGAGACTACTGAATTTCTTTTATGTAGTCGGGGTTTAGGCGTCGTTTTTCGATTCAGGACAGGGGCGCCTTTAATTTTTGGAGAGACGTTTAAGTAATGAATGTATCACTATCAGAAAATATCAAATTTTAGAATAATAATTAATTTTGGGAAGAATATGGATTTATTAGAAGGTTTTATTTGCTTAAAAAACATAAAAATTTTTTTTTAATGACAGAACATGAATAAATAAAAAAAAATTCAATTTAAAAAAGTTTCGTAATAAAAATGATGACTCTTCGAGCCATTATGACAGCAAACTGCATGACCGCATTTCTATAATTTTAGGTTCCGAGTTGCTGGACCATGCAGTGGCTATCGCGTTTTTGTCGTTCGTTGATAAGTTTTTCGGTTTAGAAAAACGGCACATGGCTTCTGCTAGTGTTCGTAGAACTTTTAGAGCTACATCAACGTTTTGAAATGGGCTTTTCAAATTGACGTCTAGTGATCTCAGATTTGGCAATTTATTGAAAAAATAGTATTCGATATTTTACAGTCCTAATGAATGTGGTATTCGACACTACAAGTGATATAATTTCAATAGGAAAATTATGTAGCATCAAAGTAAAATTATAGTGAAGTAATGTACATCATAATGAAACATTTTAATAAAGAAGAATGAACGTTGTTAATATACTAATATAAATGATGTCATTTTTATGCGAAAGTACAGATGCATTAATGGATAATAGTGAACGCTTTGGAGGAACGTTTTTAATAAATTGCTGTGTGTTATAAAATATTTCGTGCAGAAAGCATTAAAATACAAGGTGCGCCCATCAATTTTTTATAAATAAGAAGAATATTTCTCGCCATCAAATACATTTATCTCCTTCAAAATAATCGCCAAAGGAGTCTATACAATTTTTCTAACGTTTCTTCAAGTCATCGAAACACTGTTTACAGGCGTTGCAACTAACCGTTCGCAAAATACGCGTAACATTTGATTTAATAGCCGAGACGTTTTCGAATATCTGTCCTTTCAAGGATTTTGCATTTTTTTGATTACAAAGGACTTATTCGCCACGAATTTGTTCCTGAAAATCAAACAATTAATCAGTATTTTTACAAGGAGGTGCTTTTTCGATTAAGAAACGAGTTAGGAAGGAACTGTTTGATTCTGGGTAACGGTTTCTTTTACACGATAATGCAAGGCCCCATACAGTAATTTCTGTACAATTACAGTGATAAATCACCCACCCTATTCTCCCGACTTATCGCCAGCTGATTTTATCCTTTTTATGCTTAAGATGACCATGAAAGGACAGAGATTTGAAAACGTCTCGGATATTAAATCAAATGTTACGCGTATGAACAGTGTTTCGGTGACTCAAAGAAACGTTGGAAAAATTGCATAGACTCCTTTGGTGGTTATTTTGAAGGAGATAAATTTATTTGAAGGTGGGTAATATTTTTCTTATTTATAAAAACATTGTCCGGTTACTTTATGGGCAGACCTTGTAAAATTTGGTTGAAATAAATTTATGTTAATTACGTCATAATGAACAATTTTAATAAGCGTAACGAACGCTCTTATTATATCAACTTAAGTGACGTCATTTATTCTGCAATGGCAGATATCGATGAACGCTTTTTGTAGTTCACATCGAACGTTTCTAACTAATTGATGTGTGAGTATTTTCCTCCAGAATGAAGCGACATCGAAATAAGGATGAATATTTTTAATTATCAGCACTCTAAACCAATCGATAGAAATTTTGCATGCCAAAGGAATGCAACCTTCAAAATTGTAACATTTTGTTGAACGCGGACTGGCCACCCGATATTCTTGGAATCCTGGAGAGCGGCGGTATTAATTAAACAGGAGCGGGCAGTTTTTAAAAAATGGTGATGAGACAGATATTCCGAGAATGTTATCAATAAACGTCGGTTATTGGGGCTCCTTCAGTGTTTTCGATCGTGTCAAGGCATTAAAAGTCAATTAAAGGAACAGATGTCTCTAACCCCTCCACGGACAGCACATTTGTCGCTTCTGTCGTTGTGAATGAAGTGATTTTTCATTCAATCGTTTATTTCAGAAACCCGACTTTTTTTTGGAATTTTTTTTTTTTTTACAGACTAAGAGGATGGGGCAAAAAGAAAAAAAGAAAAAAGAAATAATTAATTAGCAATTAAATGAATAATGATAAAAGAATAATAATAAAATTAGCAAATGAAAAATATATATATTATATATATATTATATATATATAATAGCCGTTGTCTCTGTATAACACTTCCGGGCTGTACTCATCTTTCAATTGAAGCCCTCAGTAAACAAACGGCCGGTTAGGCCTAATTTCAATTTCAGACGTGGATCAGAATTTTTTCTTACCTAAAAACTAATATCTTCTCCATCAAATCACGTTTGTTCGGCCTATTTTTCTATAAAACATTGAGAACTAAAAAAAAATTGGATGCTTTTGGCTGTATATTTAACAGTTTTTAAAAATCTGTTTACTTTTGCGATGAATTCTGAAAGTAAACTAACTTGAATGTGAATGAATCGCGTAGTGAACTGTAAAAAAATGGATGGCAGTCTACTACTCCAATCGCATGAAAAACTAAATAAATAAAAAATAATGAAAGGGTTTGCTTTTACAGGGTGTGGATTAAATGCAATATTGTTAGATAATTCGGGATATTTTTTAACTTTCATATACTTTTCCCATTATGACGTCATTATTAGTATTATGACGTCAAAATGACGGGTTACTTTCTAGTATATATATATATATATATATATATATATATATATATATATTTGAAATATCGTATTTGTCACCGTTCAGCTGAGAACCTTGAGATACTACCGAGTAAATTTCAGATATCTGTTAAATCATTGGATTACCCGAGTGTGCTATTTCTCAAGAAATATTTTCCTTTAATTTTATAGGGTAAACGCACCAGTAATGGGCCGGTTAAGAGAAAAATTGAAGAAAATCTGAATTTTCACAGCTATAGATAAAGCAAACTGGTACAAATTTTTACCTGCCATTTTAATTTTTACCTGCCAAACTTGAATGTGAATGAATCAAGTAGCTGAAGTATTCATATCGCGTAGTGAGCTGTAAAAAACTGGATGGCAATCTACTACTGCAATCGCATGAAAAACTAAATAAATAAAAAATAATGAAAGGGTTTGCTTTTACAAGGTGTGGATTAAATGCAATATTGCTAGATAATTCGGGATATTTTTTAACTTTCATATACTTTTCCATTATGACGTCATTATTAGTATTATGACGTCAAAATGACGGGTTGGTTGGCAGTCTACTACTCCAATCGCATCAAAAATTTAACAAATAAAAAATAATGAAAGGGTTTGCTTTTACAAGGTGTGGATTAAATGCAATATTGTTAGATAATTCGGGATATTTTTTAACTTTCATATACTTTTTCCATTATGACGTCATTATTAGTATTATGACGTCAAAATGACGGGTTACCTTCTAGTATATATATAATGAAGAATAACTAAATATAATTTAAAGGTATGCAAAGATTACACGCACTTAGTTATTATTATGTAAGTTGGTAGTGTGCACAAAACAGGTGCCGAGTTCATTTATTAATATATTGTCTGCGATATTAATTTTACATGACGTATTTTTGAGTAGTATGAGTTGTAATATTACTTGTCTACTGTTACACATAGAAATTAAAAAGAAGAAGAAATGTATTGTAATTTAACTTTGCCTGTAATCAGAGATAAATACAGAAATGAAAAAGTCGACTGGAACCGCGAACGGCCAGCTCGAAAATTTAATTTGTTTTAGACCTTCAAGTAGAGGGTCTGTTGCCACGGCTAGGCAGGAATTATGTTATTTTTGAACTTGAGTTGTTTTGTTTAGTTAATGTGACTTATATACAAAAACCATGCCATTCGCAGTGGTAGGCATGATTTACGGATTTTTACAGAATCAGTGGCGTCTATCGTAAACGCGTATTTTTGTACAGAAATCCGCCAACTAGGATGATAGAATCGATATGCGACGTCGACAACAAAACATCGATGTTTTGAAACATCGATGCTAATAAAGCATCGCCAAAAATACATTGATGTTTCTGAACGTCCATTTTTCAAAACTGGTTTAGTAACCTCTAACATTAATGTTATTTCGGGAAGTCGTGAGGGGGGGGGGGGGTAGTAATTTGACTCCCTGATTGGGCTGGACACCAATAATTAAAACTTGGTTGCTAGAGTCAGCGCATATCACAGAATTTCCACTATGCATTTTTATTACTTTTACCAGAAAATTGAGAAAGAAATTATTGCTATACAAACAATTGATAGGACCAAAGCCGTAAATAAATATCCGTGATGTTCTCTAATTTAAATTGGATGAATATGAAAAATTGTTGTAAATATCGAGTCATATTTGTTTACAAGTTGGAGAGTAATTTATTTACAGGAGGCGTAAATAATTTAGTATAAAAAAATTCTGAAGTTCATGACTGTAACACAAGACAAAAGGATTGGTTTCATATCGATAGAGTATATATATATATATATATATATATATATATATATGTATATATATATATATATATATATATATATATATATATATATATATATATATATATATATATATATATATGTATATATATATATATATATGTATATATATATATATATATATATATATATATGTATATATATATATATATATGTATATATATATATATATATATATATATATATATATATATATATATATATATATATATGTATATATATATATATATATGTATATATATATATATATATATGTATATATATATATATATATATATATATATATGTATATATATATATATATGTATATATATATATGTGTATATATATGTATATATATATATATATATATATATATATATATATATATATATATATATATATATATATATATATATATGATAATGATATATGAAATGAAAGACACATACGGAAAAACGATGGATCGAGATTCCACTGTATATATATATAGTATATATATATATATATGTATGTATATATATCACTGTTTTTCCTATTAAATAAATTGTCCAGTACCTATATAATTAAAGACTCAATAAGGGTGGGCGGGATTGGAGCCTCAGACTTTGTCAAGAAAAGTCAGAAGAAATGAGCTCCTGATGTACGGACATTTCTAATAGAATTGTGCCGAGAAAACGTTACACTTTTTCGGCATTGGTTTTTCGACTCTTACGGCAAGAGTTTCTATATATATTTATGCATGTTTCTCTGTCTGACGCTCTATCTATCTTTCCATATATATGTATGTGTGCCCATTTATATATATATATGTGTATATATATATGTATATATATATATATATATATATATATATATATATATATATATATATATATATATATACTGCTAAAAAAAATTAGGGGAGCAAGCGAAGAAGTTAAGGAAACCGTGCGAGACAGCCACGTATTGTCATAAAATGGATAGTTCACGCGTATCAATGCGCAATACAGAAAAGAAAGACGTAAAAGAAATTGTAATTAATCTTTAATTCTTTGAAAATATGGAAAAAACATGAAAAGATGATTTAGGGCAACAATTTGGTTACTCGTAAACGATTAAAAAAAAAGTATTGTTTAGAAATGATGCAAGATTTTTAATATGGCGTGTGGTCTCCTCGAACAGCTAAACGATGATCTTATCGATGCGATGATGTTATCGATAAGACTTTGGGGAATACTGTTCCACTCCTCAATAAGTGTAATTCCCAAGTCTCGGAGAGTAAAAGGAGGCCTTGGTCTCGCAGCAATGCGTCGTCCGAGCATGTCCCAAACATGCTCCATTGGATTCAGATCAGGAGAGCACGTTGGCCATTCCATACGCTCTATTGTTTCAGCTTCAAGCATGTTCTCCACAAGACGAGCTGTATGCGGTCTGGCATTTTCATGCTGGAAAACAAAGGAATCTCCAATGGCTGCAGCGTAAGGTATGACTTGAGGTCTCAATATCTCGTCTGCATACCTTCGGGCCGTCAAAGTACCATTCCGAATGATATGCAGGTCCGTACGTCCATCTATGCTGATTCCACCCCATACCATAAAACCAGCTCGTCTCTATTGTGACCTTTCACGAACGAATGTGGGGTTATTTCGAGTGTCCCTTTCCCTCCATACCAAAACACGTCGGGTGTCACACTCCAGACTGAATCGGGACTTGTCTGTAAACAGCACTTGACTCCAATCATGTTGCTCCCAATCTCCCAATTTTGCGAATTTCTCTATTTTGCGTCCTTGGAGCCAAGAACATTTTGTGAATTTCTTCGTAAAATAACCTCCGAATAGCGAAGTGCATTCTCTATTTAACGAACTTTTTCTTGTGATCCAATATTTTTTTTTCTCCATATTTCTCAAAGTATTTCTGAACATTTCAAACTTATTCTCTCTTTTAACACATTAACTTTCTTATAACACATTCCGACGCGGGTTGCAGTTTGAAGAAAATACGCCTGAAGGGGTTTTTGGTGCATTGCGAAGATGAGACACGTATTACGAGAGAAATCACTTTTTCAAACAAAAACCTTAGACAAAATTAAGAAACTTCAACAGTAATTAAATTTAAGGACACATGGTGTAATGTATGCTTAAAATTACTCGTTATAATAAATGCATAGGATGACATCCATAGGATGTCATTAAAATTCATTAATTTTAATAAAATTTTTTTTAATTGAAAATACAGTGTATTCCCGTAAAATGTTTTGTTTTTTTCTTGTTTTCCTTGCAGATTTCTGTTTGATGGGTAAGAGATATAAAACTAATAAGCATTAATTTACAAAATAAAGGTGGGATCAATTACTTTTATTAGTAATATTTAGTGTTTATGAATTTAAAATCTCTTTTGTGTAGTTTAAAGTATTTTAAACGGTGAATCTCTATTTAACGAATTTTCAATATAACGAACTTTTTTTCGTGATTTAGTGACTTCGTTAAATAGGGGTCCGACTGTATATATATATAATAAAGCGTAATATGTTGCTATTTTTGTCTGTCACAGCATAACGTAACAAAAATTGTTTCCGCTTTTTGATGCAACCTAGTATTCGGGGTAGTTGTTATATACGTACGGCAGGTAATGCGTTCGCATTCGTAGAGGAAATGTGACAAATGAAGTGGACGCTATCCCAGGCTCGTTGGAGGTGTGCGAGTTGATGAATGATTCCGATTGTAGGCCTAAACAATGACGCCGGGAACGTTTCCTGCGCGTAGGAGAAATCGAAATTTGACTGCTCAGTCAATTCGCTGAAAACGGGGTCAGCCCAATCGCGCTTTCATTTTTGACCCGCTTCCTACGCGTACGTTCCTAACCTGTCAAATATTTTGACCCCCAGCTGCGTCAGCAGTTAACCTTAACCCCTAATGAATATATATATATATATATATATATATATATATATATATA
The DNA here is from genome assembly GCA_907164885.2 of Dolomedes plantarius. NCBI lineage: Eukaryota > Metazoa > Arthropoda > Arachnida > Araneae > Dolomedidae > Dolomedes > Dolomedes plantarius. The sequence continues at coordinate 142,047 of OU015497.1, read as the reverse complement.
AAATATATAAATATATATATGTTATATATATATATATTATAAATATATAATATATATATATATATATTATATATATATATATATTATATATATATATATATATATATATATATATATATATATATATATATATATATATATATTAAATATATATATAACCTTTACCTTTCGGGGCCCATTTTTCCTATTCCCCCTTTCTAAGAACGATCATTAAGGAGGTTATATATATATATATATATATATATATATATATATATATATCTTTATATATATATTTCTTCTGTCCGTGTGTATGTCAATGAACTGCTCCTAAACGGCTGGATTTATTTTAATGAAATTTTGTGTGTGCGATTAAGTTGATTCGAGAATGGTTTATCTTCGCAATAAGATACCCCTAGGACCCTAGGGGGGGGGCAGGGGGCACATGTAAAAATAATCGAAAACGACTGTTATCTCTGTCGAACCCATAGTTTTCGGGGTCGCTGAGATTAATAGTGACACTCCTGATGTCGTTGAATTGCAAGTTCAGCCCCGCATTAGCATAGGGGGGGGGGGTGAGTGGGGAATGTAAAATCTCGAAAATGACCGAGAGTAGTGTCGAATACGTAGTTTTAGGGGTCGCTGAGAGGAACAGTGGCAATCCGAATGCCGTTTAAATGAGAGTTCAGCTCCCACCCCCAATCAACGTGGGGGGGGGGGGGAGGCGGGGAGAAGTTAAAATGTCCAAAATGACCGAGAGTAGTGTCGAATCCATAGTTTTCGGGGTCAATGAGCCGAATAGTCACACAATTGATGCCATTTAATTGCAAGTTCAGCCCCCCCCCCATCAGCATTGGAGTATGAGGGGGGAAGAGGGAAAAACGAAATGTCCAAAATGTCCGAGAGTAGTGTCGAATCCATTGTTTTCGGAGTCACTGAGATGAATATAGGAAACTAAAAGTGTTGTTTATAATCAAGTTTTGAGTTAAATAAGAGTGAGTTTGTAATTTTATTTTATCATTTGTATTCTGTACATATACTTTTAAGTACCCGTAAATAAAATTACTTAGATTTTACACTACAGGTAGAATTCATTCCTTTTCCTGTGTATTAAAAACTTGAGATTAATAAATACCTGGGCAACGCCGGGTAAACAGCTAGTATATATATATATATATATATATATATATATATATATATATATATATAGGTGGTTATCAAAATATTGGAAACACTAAGAAACATCATGAGAATCTTTATTAATACGGCACAGGATCAACTTTATCGTGTAATACCACCTGATTCACCTTGAAATTGGATTGTACAAGTCATGAATAGTGGTCGAGAATATATTATACCATTCTTGAGGGAAAAATCATCCATGTTCCCGTAGAGAGTCTGTGGTGGATATCGATACCTGGCTCTGTCCGCTTATACGGATCACGGTGGTTGGATGATTTATAGTCGGAGGGATTGTACAGGGTAATATTTGACTTCTTTTTCATGCTCTTCAAACCAATACTTGATAGATTTAGCTGCATGTATAGGGGGATTATCGTACCGGAGAACGCCATCTCCTGCAACAAACAATGTTTGCACCATAGGATGGACTAAATTTCGAGATAGTCCTTCCCATTCAATCTCCCGTTTAGGGTTACAATAGGGCCTGAAGAAAACCACGAGATGCCATCCCAAACCCTGATAGATCTACCTTCATGATTCACAGAGATGAGAAAGCCAGAATCTTACGCTTCTCTAGGTGTTCTCCAGACATACGTTTGTCCTGTTGCGAGGAACAATGTGAACAATGATTACACCCCCCAAAAAATCCCAATTTTTGTTCGATTTTTGGCTATTTGAGTCCATCAAATCCCTTAAAGGGGATTTTTGTTTTGATAAAAAATTTTTTAGAAGTTTTAGTTTCAGTAAAAATTTTTAGGATAGTCAAAAAGAAATTAGACAAAGCGATGCCGTTTTAAATTTTCCTTTGGGAGGAAATTTAGATATGTACTTGTAAAAATTGCAAAATTCCTGCCTTAATATACAAGAGAATTCACATCGATGTTTTGTGCTCGATGTTTTACGCTGTCTCGATGTTTTTTTTTAAATGAAAATGTACCATAATATAAAAAAATATATACCACATAGCATAATTTTCGCACTCAGTAAATGTAAGTCTGAATTCTGAAAAGGACGAATACAAAAGGGGGAACGATTAGAGACAATGAACAACCAATGAATAATAATTATATGCCCCAATAATTGTTATCTACAGTAAGGAAAAAATAAGCTTGTTCAGTTTTCCCCCATGCGTCGGTTTTGCATCAGTACTTCAAATTGGTGTCAATATATGTCATTTTCTTTTGTATTATTTAATTTGAAAATAAAAGATTTGTTAATAAATTGCAACAATTTCTTCCTCGATTTTCTGGTAAAAGAAATGAAATGTGTGATGGAAACTCTGCGACATGCGCCGACTCTAGCAACCAAGTTTTTGTCATGTGTGTCAGCCCGACCTGAGACTAAAATTATCTCCATCACTAACCGAAGTAACGTTAATCTTAGAGCCTACTAAACCAGTTTTTAAAAATGAAAGTTCACAAACATCGATGGTTTTGGGGCGATGTTTTATTAGCATCGATGTTTTAATATTGAATATCGATGTTTTAAAACATCGATGGCTTTTGGGCGATGTTTTATTAGCATCGATGTTTTAATATTGAATATCGATGTTTAAAAACATCGATGGTTTTTGGGCGATGTTTTATTAGCATCGATGTTTTAATATTGAATATCGATGTTTTAAAACATCGATGGCTTTTGGGCGATGTTTTATTAGCATCGATGTTTTAATATTGAATATCGATGTTTTAAAACATCGATGGCTTTTGGGTGATGTTTTATTAGCATCGATGTTTTAATATTGAATATCGATGTTTAAAAACATCGATGGTTTTTGGGCGATGTTTTATTAGCATCGATGTTTTAATATGGAATATCGATGTTTAAAAACATCGATGGTTTTTGGGCGATGTTTTATTAGCATCGATGTTTTAATATTGAATATCGATGTTTAAAAACATCGATGGTTTTTGGGCGATGTTTTATTAGCATCGATGTTTTAATATTGAATATCGATGTTTCAAAACATCGATGTTCAATATTAAAACATCGATGGTTTTTGGGCGATGTTTTATTAGCATCGATGTTTTAATATTGAATATCGATGTTTAAAAACATCGATGGCTTTTGGGCGATGTTTTATTAGCATCGATGTTTTAATATTGAATATCGATGTTTAAAAACATCGATGGTTTTTGGGCGATGTTTTATTAGCATCGATGTTTTAATATTGAATATCGATGTTTAAAAACATCGATGGCTTTTGGGCGATGTTTTATTAGCATCGATGTTTTAATATTGAATATCGGTGTTTAAAAACATCGATGGTTTTTGGGCGATGTTTTATTAGCATCGATGTTTTAATATTGAATATCGATGTTTAAAAACATCGATGGTTTTTGGGCGATGTTTTATTAGCATCGATGTTTTAATATTGAATATCGATGTTTTAAAACATCGATGGTTTTTGGGCGATGTTTTATTAGCATCGATGTTTTAATATTGAATATCGATGTTTAAAAACATCGATGGTTTTTGGGCGATGTTTTATTAGCATCGATGTTTTAATATTGAATATCGATGTTTTAAAACATCGATGGCTTTTGGGCGATGTTTTATTAGCATCGATGTTTTAATATTGAATATCGATGTTTAAAAACATCGATGGTTTTTGGGCGATGTTTTATTAGCATCGATGTTTTAATATGGAATATCGATGTTTAAAAACATCGATGGTTTTTGGGCGATGTTTTATTAGCATCGATGTTTTAATATTGAATATCGATGTTTTAAAACATCGATGGTTTTTGGGCGATGTTTTATTAGCATCGATGTTTTAATATTGAATATCGATGTTTTAAAACATCGATGGGTTTTGGGCGATGTTTTATTAGCATCGATGTTTTAATATTGAATATCGATGTTTTAAAACATCGATGGGTTTTGGGCGATGTTTTATCAGCATCGATGTTTTAATATTGAATATCGATGTTTAAAAACATCGATGGGTTTTGGGCGATGTTTTATTAGCATCGATGTTTTAATATGGAATATCGATGTTTAAAAACATCGATGGTTTTTGGGCGATGTTTTATCAGCATCGATGTTTTAATATTGAATATCGATGTTTTAAAACATCGATGGCTTTTGGGCGATGTTTTATTAGCATCGATGTTTTAATATTGAATATCGATGTTTAAAAACATCGATGGTTTTTGGGCGATGTTTTATTAGCATCGATGTTTTAATATGGAATATCGATGTTTAAAAACATCGATGGTTTTTGGGCGATGTTTTATTAGCATCGATGTTTTAATATTGAATATCGATGTTTTAAAACATCGATGGCTTTTGGGCGATGTTTTATTAGCATCGATGTTTTAATATTGAATATCGATGTTTAAAAACATCGATGGTTTTTGGGCGATGTTTTATTAGCATCGATG
>OU015497.1:122500-132500 GCA_907164885.2 Dolomedes plantarius | reverse complement strand
GCCAAAAAATTTCGTTGGGGAGGGACAAGTGATCTGAAATTGTTTCGAAAAAAGTTCGCGGACAACACGAAAAATGTTGACAGTAACAAGTGGATATGATCCTTCGCTGGTTCATGACGGGGTCAATTTTTGGCTGTACAGCTATTTGTTTGAGCATAGTTGAAAATAGAACGGTCAGGCAAGATCAAAAGGTGCTAGGGATCTCTGATACCTCTAGATCAGCGACCACTCGATCCAAAAACTATTAAAACGGTCTTTGTGTACTTTTAGAATTCTAGTTTTTATCTTCACCTAGGAACACTTGTCAGTGAGTATGAAACCACTTGTGGCATATAGTATTGCAAACGTACGTCTATCGTTAAATAAATAACTGTTTCGCTACTAAGTGCTTAGATTTTGTCAACCATTTTCAAACCAGAACACAAATTGTTTATCAATAATCAATCTGTATCTTCAAAAAAAGCATATACAGTGGAATCTCGATCTATCGTTTTTCAAAGGACCGACTGAAATGAACGATAGATGCGGAAACATAACAAAGCAATATGATCGTTGGGACTGGATAAAATGAACGACACATACGGAAAAACGATATATATATATATATGCAATATTTGATGGTAAACTATATATATACATAAGGAAGGGATACGATACGAATAAGGTTTTTTTCACACCATGGACCGATGGACCGTGGAGGTATTCCGATAAGGAAAGGTGGGTCGACAGATGAAAAAGGTTGGGAACCACTGTTCTAGATCATTCGAAAAGGTTTATTTCTTACAAAGCCTTCTTCCGACTCTTTATTTTTTCGGAAAAAAAGATCTCTTCTTTATACGAGAGACTGCGTTACGGTGAAAAGCTGTCGTCAACCACAAAATAAAATAAAATAGAATGTTTACTTATACTGTCTTTACTTTGTTGAACTCTTTTGAATGAAAATGGTCCCAACACACTGTCGATGAAACAATAACGAGTGAGATAGTTATTTATTTCGTTAAATTTTCCCTCAGAAATAGTGAAGTGTAAAAATATTGTCTTAGGGGGAAGAGAAAGACGATATTCCTAGGTTGATTCGGAATTATATATGCAGTATTTCCATTTTCCCAGTGGCAGCATCCCAACCCTATTGCACCTTAGACACTCACTGGCAGCAGTGCATCTGTAGAGTTCTCGCGCATGCGCTGGACATTCAATTGGCTCGCATTATCCAGACGTTCGCCAGATGCCACAGCGAATTCTTTCTAATAACAATGAAGCCCTTGACACAAACTGAAACTCTTCATTTTTCGACCTCTATCGCCCCATATTTATAGTTATACTCAGTGCCGTAGCTAGGCAGGGCCAATTTGGACGGCAAAATGCTGTATTTGTTTTATTATTTTCCCAAACCTAATTAGTTAAGGGCCCCAAATGCAAATCCTTTCCCGGGGCTAGTTACGGCACCGTATCAAACATTAAAAATGTACAAAAATGTATCAAACATTTTGGAACTTTTTTTTTTTATTATGCCAAATCGTTTCCCCCTTCTTCCAGTATATTCAGTTCACATTTGAAGTCATTCTGACCAGTGGTTCTTTTTTTTTGCAGCCTTTTGAAAGTGGGACTTTAATTATGGACACCCTGTATATATAACCGTAAGAGCCGACGTCGCCCTCCCCAAAACTGTGGACTGGAGCCGCCCCCCTCTGCATACCCTCTTACACAACCCCTATATATCGTTCGATCATGGAAATATCTTCAGCTTCGAATTTGTTTTCCATTTTATTGGCACGCTCTTTTACTTGCCATACCGAGCAATACATTCTTGTTGAATTCCGCCTAACGCATTCAGTCCGTCAGCAGTTTATTTTCAATTTTTGAGTAATTTATTCAAATTAGCATCGTTCCACTCTTTCAAAATAGCTACACTGACTATAACAGTGGTGTCTATTGGTTCCGAAAAAAAGTGACCGGCTACAGAAGTAATATTTGCTCGCTCGAGCATAACTATTCAAATTCTGGAACTCCCGTCTGCTGTTTTACTTTACCTCCCAACGGGCACCATAGTCGAACTTTTAGATTCATTTTTTCCTTCTGAAAAAAACGTTTTCGGATTTTTCTCATTCAATCAGAAATCCTGGCAAACGTACAACAAAGGGCAGCATTTTAAACGACCACCTCTATAAAATTTTGTCGCTATCCTTTTAAGGGGACAGCGGACCATCAAACCTAACTTAATTTGTTTTGAATGGATTTGCTTGAAATTTGAATATGTGATTAGTACCATAGATATGTAAAAGTGATTAACATTTAAAGATGAAATATTCATAATTTAAGGATTATGAATTATTCATTATATCAAAAATTGGCCTCGTTAAAAATGTTCCATGCGCATTTCTTTTGCATATTATATGGTAATTTTTATTTACGGGATACCTTATAGAACTAACAATGAAAGTTATTGCTTATTTTAAACATTCATTAAAAATATAAAGAGAAAAAAATAATAATAGCGAAAACACCCTTTTTATGACGCAAAATACCTCTAAATCATCTTTTCAAGTACAAAAATTTAGAAATTATGAGCTACGGAGCATAATTTTTTTCAATAAGATTTATTTGATATACAGTTAAGTATACAAAACTTAAATTTCAAAGCAATACGATCATTAGAAATGCAGTTTGAATATTCGTATGACATGAACATTTTTATTTTGAGAAAAACGCATTTAAAGTGATTGCTATTAGCAACCACATAATATCTAAATGAAATACAAATGCCTATAACTAGGAAAGTTATCGCAGAAATTAAAAATTCTTTTTGCGACACGTTCCTACTCGTCCGTAGTTTCACAATTCAATAAAATAAAAACATTCGAATTTTTGGACAAATTTCACAATTTTGAAAGTCCACCGTCCCCTTAAAAGATAGGAAATCGTAAAAATTTGCCCTTTGTAATCATTGGACATACGTACAACAGGACATGCACAGACTGCCGTGTCTTGCCGTTGGAATGACACAAAAACATACTGCTCGCTTTATTTCATTCTAAAATCTATATATATAAAACAGTTCCGTAACTGACTGACTGACTGACATACAACGCACAGACCAAACCGCTGGACCTAAAGGGCTGACACTTTGCATGGCGATTCTTCTTACGGTGTAGGGGTGCACTCAGAAAGATTTTTGAAAAATTCTTCTTAGATTGTTTTAAATTAAATTTTATTAAGCTTGTATTGAAAATAATAATTTGAGGGTTATAAAATATATATCACGATAAAAGATCCTAAAAATGCCTTTAAAATGCAATCCTTTTCAAATCTTTACCTCCATTTTTGATTTTTGGGGAATTTTTAAAGATTCATTTTTAGAATTTAATTTATTAAATGCCGATCAGGTGATTTCTTTTTCTGGTACTTTAAGTATATTTATCGCCACGTGCATAACAACTAAGTAGACAAGAAAAATATTTATTTTTTCTTGCCAATGCGGCAGACGATTGGACATTATCCAAAAAAAATATTAAAATAAAGTAAAAGGTATGTTAATCAAACTGTACTATATTCTTTAGTATGTCCTATTAGATTTAATTTGAATATTTTCATCTACATTATTTTGTCTTTAAAAATATCCCTTTCGGTTTATATATATATATATATATATATATATATATATATATATATATATATATATTACGTCAATTGTATACATTGATCGTCGTATTTATTAAAAATATATATATTTATTTTTTCGGCATTAATTGCATACATTGACCACTGTATTTAATTTCAATGTACTCGTAGCGAAGTGCGGGTTTTGGCATAGAAATCATTTCTTCACGTTTCTACACAGTCATATTATGCCTCCATTTCTTTCCCGAGCATTGTTTTAAAAGATTCTTGCACCGTCTCTGGAAAGAAGTTTGACCGACTTTTTTCGGTTTCATCGTCTGCTCGCTAGAAATCGGAAAAGATGAAAGGGAAGACTGATTGCAGGGAATGCGTGCCCACGCCCCCTTTTGACGGGCAATCGAGCACATTCCTCTCCCGCCAAACCACCCCCCTTCCGTTTGGGGCTCGGATTTCGACGTCGGAACGATTAGAGAAAAATATATGCGAATATATATATATATATATATATATGTGTGTGTGTGTGTGTGTGTGTGATAATAATCACATTTGGAAAATTTAGCACAAGGGGATTGACGCGTAGAACTTATGGGAGATGCAGTTGGGCGGAGTGTTCATCCAGAAAAATACTGATGATATCTAGGAGATTAACACGCGGAACCATAGAAGTGTAACATACATTTCTCACGATATCCAGGAAATCACCTTTATTCAACTATGAAGCATCGCGAAGGTATTAGCTGCAGTGGCCACATGACTTGTCCGACGTCCATGCCACGACGGGACGTGTTAACAGCAGTGTTTACATGCCAGAGTTAAGAGAAAAGCGTTGTAACCACCGGACTATGGACAGTAGGTCCGACAGCAACAAGAGTTAGAAACGAAGAGAGAGAAAAGTCTTCTGTTCGTGCAATATTAAATGGGTGTTTGCGATATTTACGCCAGAGGGCCTAAACTACTTAAAATTTTATTGTTGCGACTTTAGATTCGTGGAGTTCACGTGTCCACTTAAGTTTATCGGGGACTTTACTGCTAGATCCCGCGCTTGTTAGAACCGCGAACTGTTGACCTGGGCGTAGGATAAGTGGCCATAAAGTTCTTGCAAAGTGGGGTTTTTGACGTTATAGAAGACATTACTTCAGAATGGTTCGAGGGCTCTTCAAGAATTTTAACACTATACTGACATTTGGAATCTCATAAACTTCTAACACTCATATCTGGGGATGTTATTGAGTTCCGATACTTCATATGTCTGCTTAATGATCTGCAGGGCTACGACAAATTATCTTATTTTACTTTTAGGTCGCAATTCTGGAAAAGGAGTCGTACTTTATTAACAATAGAATATGCTTTAAAGTAAAGTAATTTAGGAAAACGCGTTTACTTGTTACATATATATATATATATTTATATATATATATATATATATATATATATATATATATATATATATATATATATATATATATATATATATATATATACAGAGGCTGTACACACATTTTTTAGACGATGTATATTGTATTCACAAAACTAAATTACATAAAATTCTTGTGTTTTAAATGTTCTATTTGACATAACCCTTATTCTGAACCCCTTACCCTTACCCTTATTCTGAACTATCTTTCGACACCGCAATTTCCAGGATAATAATGCCTTTTGAAGTGTCAGAAGAGGTATTCTATCACATTCCTCCTGAACAGCTTTCCAGAGTCCTGTAAGGGTTTTGGGACGACGTTTGGATAATGCAGATTTTAAAAGTCCGAAAGCACAAAAATCCATAGGTGATACAACGGGAGATTTAGTAGGGATATCAATGAAGGGTATGGCCTTGATACCAGTTTTTTGTTACATTTCTTTTAGGAAATTTGCAGTGGATTTTGATGTGTGAATGCTAGCTTTATCCTGATGGAGTCTCACAGATTGATGGCACTGTGGGTAAAGCGATGGTATTTCATTCAGAAAAAGTGGCGATAAAATATGTTCCTGATAGTATTTGGAGTTAATCTTGACATTTTTTTCCACTCTCTTTATTTTTAACTTGCCATTATAAGAAAAACCAGAAACAATCATGAATCCCTTAGAAAAACTTTCTTTCGATTCTTTGAACCATGTACTTAAATTTTTTTCTCCCCTTTTATGATAATGAATGGCTCTTTTTTTATTGCAGTCATTTAAATACACCCATGATTCATCTATTGTGACAATTATTTTCCATTTTTCTTTGGATAAGTGTTTCTCATATAGAATTCTGCAGCGTGTCCTGCGTTCAGCGATATGATTTGGAAGAAGACTATGCAGATTGCGTTTTTTTCGCTTTCTTAAGATTTAAATCAACGTTTATCATTTTGTTTACAGTGGACACCGAGCATTTTAATTATTTTGCAACTGTCCTTTGACTGGGGGGATTTTCTTTTAACATTAAACAACGTACCTTTGCAATAGTCGAAGATGTCCGATTTTTCCTTTTATACTTGTTTGGAATTTTTGTCCCACGTGAGGCTCCAATTTGACGTTTTTTCCCTTTCTTGTTGACGATATTATCTTTCGACGCTTTAGATATCACAAAACCTTGACTCTCACATCGTTTTTGGATAACGGAGTATGCATATTTCTCTTCGGAAAGAGCATAAATGTAGCCTTCGAATCACTGCTTTGTTAAAAACGCCATTTTGAATAAAAACAAAACTTTCAAACCGCAGACGATAATTTTGACTTTTAAAAACATAGTACAATTGCAATTATTTCTTTTACAGCAAACGATTTTTTATTACCGCTTACCAAAATCGTCTAAAAAATGTGCGAACAGCCTCTGTATATATATATATATATATATTACATCAATTGTATACATTGATCGTTGTATTTATTATAAATATATATATTTAATTTTTTTGGCATTAATTGCATACATTGACCGTTGTGTTTAATTTGAATGTACTCCGTCGGGTTTTCAGCTAGTATATATATATATATGAAAGATATAAAATTTAAGTTGACCCCTGTAAATTTTCTTTCCTTCCCATGCTTAAGATGGCATTTCCAAATTCTGTTTCAAGAACCCAGGAATATTTTTCATAGCGTCAGCAATGCCTGGGCAATCTACGAAACCGTCCGACCCCCTTTTCTATGCCCAAATAAGGCAATCGTCCTGCACAACTGATGCAGCTTGCAAGAAACATCTTTGGTCAGCAAATTCTTCAACCGCAGATACCTCTATACGCAAACCCCGGGAATCACTCGGGTGTTGGCTTTCCATTCGATAAGATGTCTGTTTAGCCACTCGGAAATAAATTTATTTTTCTAATATTTCTGTAATCTCATCTTATTTCATTACATATATATATATATATTTTGATGCGACTTGTCACGCGTCGTGTCGAAGGTGCTTGAAGTCTCTGTTTTTGTGGTTTTGCAGGTGCGGTGGTTTTCGCAGCAAGAACTGAAGCGGCGCTCCAAGCGAGATTATCGTGAGGAACCCCCCAAGGACATGAGGACGAGGCTGAACGACCCGAGGTGGCCCCAGATGTGGTACCTGGTGAGTGTCCACTTTTTACTCCATGCGGCCGCAAAATTTCAGACCCAACATAGTTTTGGGGGTCCAGGACACAAAATTGTTCGAATTTTCGAAAAAGTGTTTATTGCATTAATTTTTTTTTTGTTTTTTTTACGCTTAAAATGACATTTAAATCATGTTTCTATCTTAATTAGAAAATGATAAATTATTATATATATATATATATATATATATATATATATATATATATATATATATATGTGTGTGTGTGTGTGTGTGTGTGTGTGTGTGTATCCCCATTTCTCGTCTTTAAATTGTTATAAGTCAAGAACCGTTAAAAATAAATATTTGAAACTTGGGAACATCTCTTTTTCGACTATTTTACTTTAATTTTGATTCAGCAAATTTGAAAAAAATGCAGTCGAACCTCCATATATCGAAGTAGCAAAATACCGGAAAAAAATTCGATATATAGAAATTTCGATATATAGAATTGATCTTAGTTTTATCATAATTCTCCTAAAACATTAAAATTAAAGCTAATTTTCGTATACGAAACTCCATTTCCAATTTATATGCGAATCACATTACATGAAAGTTAATCAATAAAAATTGAATTAATGTGCAAGAGTTATTGAGTACTATATACCTTAAAAAAAAACAATAATCGAGTTAGTGGTTACAGTGATCACAGTTACATTCTTTAAAAAAAAAACTACGTATATCTTGCTGAACAGCCAGTTTTGCGGGAAGTTCATCAAAGAAATGCTCGCATTTATTCAGTCCATTAAAAACTTCATCAGGGATGTTTTCCATGAATTGAATCCACGAAGTATTGTTTCAAACGCCGAAAATTCGGAGATTTTATTCTAAAGTGGAATAAAATCTCCCAATATGTCGAAAAAAATTTCGATATACAGAGACTTTTTCGATATATAGAAACAGTTTTTCTATGTAATGAACATGGAGATTTGCCAAGAGTTCGATATATAGAAAATTTCGATATAGGGAAGTTCGATATATGGAGGTTCGACTGTATTTACTTTTGAAAATATGATTTTTTAAAATTAAGTTACATCTTTTTTTTGTAATTTTTAATCTAAATATTTTTCATTTAATTAAAAATTAATATTTCAAAAAATGCTGAATCAAAATTAAAATTTATATATTTCTGTTTATCTAAAAGAAAAATTTTTGAAATTCGACAAATAATATTTCGAGTTATAAAGATTTTAAATGACCCCAGTTTTATTGAAAATTTAAAATTTTTTTAAAACATTTTGAGAAATTTTGTTTACAAATTATATGGTTGACCATCACAAAAAAATTAAAAATTTTAAATCAATAAATAATTTTTTTTTTTAAAAATGTGTTCCGGACCCCCTTAAACAAACGCACGAATTAATATTACAATGAAGTTCTTTTATTAGAACTATACTATTTACAGATATGTACGTTAGGCTATGAACGATGCATAAGGACCGCTAGGCATGCATGCGACTAGCTCCTGGTCTAAAACAAAACGTCTCTCGCTGACCAACCGTTCCTCTCTCCCCTGTTCGTCTGTCTCCAGAACTCTGGCCAGTTCTCTCTCCAAGTCCCGTTCTCCAACAAAGTTTCTAGGACGGACGATGGCCGAATGGCTAGATACCGAAGTCTGTGGGTTCGAATCTCACTCTGGGCATGGACGTTTGCAGCCGTTCAGAATCGGCTTTAACCCCTTCAGGGGCAAACACTTCCACCGCTTGCAAGGTGCAGATTTTTCCCCGACCTATTTTAACCTAAAGAATCTTGAAAAATTTTCCAATTAAAGATTGCAAAATGTTTTTACTTCTTTAAACTGATAACAGATGGCAGTACTAACCATTTTTTTGCTCATTTAACTGCAATACGTTGAATGCAAGTGAAAAAAAGACTAGATTTAGGCGTTTGCACTGTGCAAACTTCGCCCCTCAAGCAGTAGGTCCCGATCTAATGAGCCCTAGTGTAGCAAAAATGGACCGTAGCGCTCCAAAACAAAACCAACCGGTTTCTATTCCCCTCCTTACTTTCGGAGATATCGATATACTAAATATTTAATTACTGATCAAGTCTATGGTAACTCATTTTTCTCAAAATGTAATTTTGCATCATTCCGCAACTGATATCTCGAAAACTATCAAACACAATTCCATGAAATTTTTATCACAGCATAATCATGTTACTTTATTGCGTCTCAACTAGAATTATTGCGATCACTGCATATTTTGTTATTTTTTCACGGGTAAATAAATGCAAAAATTTAAGAAAATTTTAAGTATATTTTGGAAAGTTTTTAAAAAAATTTGATGTTGATTGTTTTAGTTCATTTGTATTTTGAATTATTTATTTTAAATATAAAACTGGAATTATGCATGTAAATGTAAAATTAATTTCATAGTTCGGCGCGCGAGCCAGTATACAATAAAAATGCTTTAAAAAAAAGGTATATCTAAAGCATTAAAAAAAAAATGATTTAAAATTATTGTGAGAGTTGAAAATTTGTTTATTAAAATAAATATATCAATTTATCATATACATAAACTTTGGAAAAATTGGGAGTCAATTGAAACAGTTACAAAGAGTCAAAAATTATGAAAATATGCCTTATTTCCTCGACTTAAAGCGGTACGTGCGTTGACCTACGTTAAGCAAATGCATGGAGTGGCATTCCGTTTTCTGTATTCCAGCACACCTATAAACACGAGCGCATTTATACGTGTATTTAAACTAAACAATTATTGCGTATGAATAATGAGCGGTCATTCAACGCTCCTATTTATTACCAAGTTTTTATTAACTTGCTTTCTTGTGTGTTTGTGTGTGTGTGTTTGTCAAGTACAAATCTCG
>OU015497.1:102500-117500 GCA_907164885.2 Dolomedes plantarius | reverse complement strand
AATCAACTTTTATTTTAGCTCTGACATATCTTTTTGCTCTTCCTAGAGGTTCGTGAGTGATAAAATTTGATGTAATAGTTACAAGAAAACTATCGTTCCAATGGCACATATAAACTTCTCCATCGCATCGGTAATCAAACTCTCCACGTTGAAATTTCGATATTTCTTTTGCTGTTTTAAGAGAACATTGTCCCCTTCTGGAATCTCGCACTGTGCCGATTGCCTTAAAGCCTTTGTTAGATAAATCTGTCAGCAGACTGTACGATGTAAAAAAAGTTATCGAAAAATATTTTGCGTTTCTCTGGATTGTCAATAAAAGATAATAGTTCGGAGACTTTTTTCTTAGTAATGCGGCAGACGATTGGACATTATTCAAAAAAAATATTAAAATAATGTAAAAGATATGTTCCTCAAACTGTACTACATTAACTGTACTATATTCTTTAGTATGTCCTATGAGATTTAATTTGAATATTTTCTTCTACATTATTTTGTCTATAAAAATATCCCTTACGATTTTTTTTATTAATATATTTTTTGTTTTATTTTACATCAATCGTATACATTGATCGTCGTATTTATTATATATATATATATATATATATATATATATATTGGCATTAATTGCATACACTGACATTGTATTTAATTTGAATGTACCGTTCGTTTAGGAACACCTCCTAAACGAACGTTTAGAAGGCGTTGGTTTATGGAATACTAAAAGTTTAAAATAGTGGCGCCATCTATTGCTCATTTGTGAATCGAGAATCGCATCCTTCAAAAATTCTTGGTTATCCTAATTGTTAGCAATACAATACCCAGAAATAAATTATTGATGAATGTTTGTTACCCAAAATCAATTTTAAAACTAAACACAGTATAAATAACATAGAAAAGATTTAGCCTTTATCATTGGAGCAAAAAATTCTGGAAAGTAAAACATAAAATATATAAATTTATAATAAACCTACCAAAATCCATTAAAAAACTAAACACAGTATAAATAACATAGAAAAAAAAAGCATACGAAATGTTATACACATTAATAATATGAAAACCAATTAAAAATATATAAATGTATAATAAACTCCTCAGATTTCAGCTATATTCGGTCTTTCATCATAAAAAAGCTGAAAAAAAAATAAAATAAAAATAATTTTGAAAAATAATAAAATAAATAATAATAATAATTTAAAAAATAAAGATAATAATTAAAAAAATAATAAAATAAAAGCTGAAATAAAAAAAGCCTTCATAAAAAAGCTGAAAATACAGGTTTAGCAAAATTTGCGCGATCCCGACTCGAACCCGAGTATTACGGGGTACCAAACGAACCATTTTAACGAATACGCCACGATTATACACAACATTGTTGAGTAAAGTAAAAAATATACGCAATCAGTTTTTGGAAAGTTGCTATGGGTTGGTGAATATACATACATTTATGGAGTAAGAGGAGTTTTAAGTGAGAAATAAGTTAGCAGGATAGAAGCTTAGTCTTTAACTCTTCAATAGACACAAAGACATTAGCTAGGGGGATTGCAGTAGCGATTAAAAAAGATCGTGACACTTAGCGTGGTTGATTCGAATTTTCTATCGCGTGTGAGTGTCAATATGCCGTTGGATCCGATTTATTTTAGAGTATAAAATCTGACTTGAAAGATTATTATTTTCATTTATTATTCTGGTTTAATATATAACTTGAAACTTTTTGATTTTATTTATTTTTATCTTTTCGCTCGCTGTTTGTCAGCTAACCCTAACGTGGACGCCATATTCAGAGGAGTGATTCCACAAAGTGTAACAGCTTACAAATTGTTGGTTTTTTATTGATTAAAAATCAACGGTAATTAATTTCGATTTTTGAAGTTCTTCAGACCCTCGGCTGTTTTTAAAGACGCCTGTATGTAAAATTTCACGATCGTTGCTCCTAAACTGTGGATTTCTATACAATTACAGAGATACAAACATTCATTTTTATATATTAGATATATACCGGGTGGTTATAATTAAACTTCCCCTATAAACGGCATCCTACAGCGCAAACGGGTCAACGGAATACAACGAAATTTTGTACACGAGATGCGCTCACGGAATTTCGAAAAAATAAATTTAGTTCCAAAATGTCCACCAGAGGGCACTTTTCTTGAAAAAAACATCAAATTTAACACAATAAACGACCGAAATGGAATACATAAACAATTTGAACATTGATTGACTAGTTTTTGATCAGTTTGTCATCGAACCACATTAAATAAAGGTAAGGAAATAAATAACAGTGCACCTTTGCTGTTTGAGAAGAAAAAAAAAACAGTTGAGTTTGCAGAAACAGGTACAGATTATGACGTAGGGGGCGTCCATTAATTACGTGAGGCTTTTAGGGGGGGGGGGAGTCTAGCCGAATCTCACCCAGTCTCACGTGGGGGGTCTCGGAAAATATCACGTCATTTTTTTCCCGCAAGAAACGGCGTAAAATTGCGAGAGAACAGGGTTATATTAAGTCAAACATGTTTCTACACTAAAATATGGCCAAGTCCTACACAATAGTCACTCTCGAGACCACACGCGAATCCCCGTGGACTGAATTAGAATGAATATCCTTTTACGAATTTTAGTAGTTTCTATTTAAGTATTTTACTGTTCGATTTTCTCACTGTGATTCTAGACTACGTTCTTAGTAGTCTTAAGTACTAGTCTTAACTAAAAATAATTAAGCAAATTATGTTTCTTTAAATAAATCCGACGCAATCGAGCACAGATTAACGTATTTACACTAAACACACGCCTTTTGAAAAATCTCACGTGAGATTAGGGGGGGGGGGGGTAAAAATCACCTCACGTAGTTAAAGAACGCCCCCTAATGTCACAAGAGGAGCTAGTTGTTAATCGTGTGCAGGACAATGTAAGGAAAGGTTAATGTTTTCCTTGCATCACGCTTCATGTGCTAGGCATCCCAACTGATCCGTTGAACACACTGTCCATCGCCTTCAAACTTTGCAGGTGACAGATTGAGCATCGATTGACAACTGCTCATTTCGTCATAATCCGTACCTGTTCCTGCAAACTCAACTCTGCCTTTCTTCTCAAACACCAAAGGCGTACTCTTATTCATCTCCTTGCCTTTATTTAATGTGTTTCGATGACAAGGTGATCAAGAACTATTGAATAAATGTTCAAATTGTTTGTGTATTCCATTTCGGTCGTTTATTGTGTTAAATTTGGTGTTTTTTTTCAAGAAAAGTGCCCTCTGGTGGACATTTTGGAACTAAATTTATTTTTTCGAAATTCCGTGAGCGCATGTCGTGTATAGCCCATATACAAAATTTCGTTGCATTCTGTTCACCCGTTTGCGCTGTAGGATGCCGTTTATATGGGAAGTTTAATTATAACAACCCGGTATATATATATATATATATATATATATATATATATATATATACATACATACATATATATATATACATACATACATACATATATATATATATATATATATATATATATATATATATACATACATACATACATATATATATATATATATATATATATATATATATATATATATATATATATATATATATATACATACATACATACATACATACATATATATATATATATATATATATATATATATATATATATATATATACATACATACATACATATATATATATATATATACATACATACATATATATATATATATATATATATACATACATACATACATATATATATATATATATATATATACATACATACATACATACATACATATATATATATACATACATACATACATACATATATATATATATATATATATATATACATACATACATACATATATATATATATATATATATATATATATATATATATATATATATATATATATATATACATACATACATACATACATACATACATATATATATATATATATATATATATATATATATATATATATATATATATATATATATATATATATATATACACACAGGGTGTCCATAATTAAAGTCCCACTTTCAAAGGCTGCAAAAAAAGAACCACTGGTCAGAATGACTTCAAATTTGAACTGAATATACTGGAAGATGGGGGAAACGATTTGGCATAATAAAAAAAAAGTTCAATAGATGCCGCTGTAAGCGGTTGGAACTTTTTTTTTATTATGCCAAATCGTTTCCCCTTCTTCTAGTATATTCAGTTCAAATTTGAAGTCATTCTGATCAGTGGTTCCTTTTTGTTTTGCATCCTTTTGAAAGTGGGACTTTAATTATGGACACCCTGTATGTATATATATATATATATATATGCATGTATGTATGTATATATATATATATATATATATATATATATGCATGTATGTATGTATATATATATATATGCATGTATGTATGTATATATATATATATATATATATATATATATATATATGATCTCCAATTCTGATGGGTATAACTCCTTTACTGTATATGTTCCAAATAGACCAGATTAAGCGGACAACATTAAATACAACGTTCGAAAAGACACCGAAGCCGAGATTGAAGAAATCCCGCCACAATCTCACAGTCCTTTCAAAAGAAAAAATAACTGCGATATTTATTTATTTATTTTTTAATTCTGGCAACGATGCGACAGTCTCTTTGAACTCGAGAAATTTCCCCCCATCGATTCATGTATTGACGGGGAGGCGCGCGTGCCCGAATTGGGGTGGTGTCTCCCCCGGATTCATTATCGCCGGGGTGTCGTGCTCGACGGCACAGAAAGCCACTTTGGAGGCCACGCTCCGTCGGCTTTTAAAAGACAGCCCTCTCTCGCGGCGGGCTGTTCCATTCGGAGAGGGGCTTCACAACCTGCTTGGTGGCAGAGTTTTTGTTTCTTTGGGGGGAGGGGGAATATTTATACATATATATATATATATATATATTTATTAAAAATATTCATCTATGTATAACATTAAACGAAAAGAAACAAAAAAAAGTATTATTTTCATTTAACCCTTAGCTTACAGGGCCCATTTATTCGATTCCCCCTTTAGAACGGGAAATTTCATACCTCCTTTGTAAGAATGACCCTTAAGGGTATATATATATATATATATAAAACAGTTCCGTAACTGACTCACTGACTGACTGACTGACTGACATACAACGCACGGACCAAACCGCTGGACCTAAAGGGCTGAAATTTTGCATGGGGATTCTTCTTATCGTGTAGGGGTGCACTAAGAAAGATTTTTGAAAAATTCTTCTTAGATTTTTTTAAAATTAAATTTTTAAGCTGTTTTAGTAACTTTTTTTAAGTTTGCATTTAAAATAATAAATTGAGCGTTATAAAATTTATACCACGAGAAAGATCATAAAAATTCCTTCAAAATGAGATCTTTTTCGAATCTTTACCTCCATTTTCTGATTTTTGGTGAATTTTTAAAGATTAATTTTTAGAATTTAATTTATTAAATGCCGATCAGGTGATTTCTTTTTCTGGTAATTTCAATAAATTTATCGTCACGTGCATAACAACTAAATAGACAAAAAATATTTTTTTTCTTGCTAATGCGGCAGACGATTGGACATTATTTTGTCTATAAAATATCCCTTACGATTTTTTTATAAACAAATATATTTTTTTTGTACATCAATTGTATATATTGATCGTCTCATCTATATATATAAAACAGTTCCGTAACTGACTCATTCATTCATTCACTGACTGACTGACATACAACGCACAGACCAAACCGCTGGACCTAAAGGGCTGAAATTTTGCATGGCGATTCTTCTAATAGTGTACGGGTGCACTAAGAAAGATTTTTCAAAAATTCTTCTTAGATTTTTTTAAATTAAATTTTTAAGCTGTTTTTTAAACTTTTTTTACGTTTGCATTTAAAATAACACATTGAGGGTTATAAAATTTATATCACGAGAAAGATCATAAAAATTCCTTCAAAATGAAATTTTTCTTGAATTTTTACCTCCATTTCCTGAATTTTGGTAAATTTTTAAAGATTAATTTTTAGAATTTAATTTATTAAATGCTGATCACGTGATTTCTTTTTCTGGTACTTTCAATAAATTTATCGTCACGTACGTAACAACTAAATAGACAAAAAAAATATTTTTTTCTCATTCTAATGCAGCAGACGATTGGATATTATCCAAAAAAAATGCATATCGCTTACGATTTTTTTATAAATATATATATATAGATAGATATATATTTTACATCAATTGTATACATTGATCATCGCATTTATTATAAATATATATATTTATTTTTTGGCATAAATTGCATACGTTGACCGTTGTATTTAATTTGAATGTACTCCGTAGCGAAGCGCGGGTTTTCAGCTAGTCTATATATTCAGTTGGTTCTCTGTTTAACGACGCTCTACTTAACGACGATCTCTATTTAAAGACGATATTTCCCGGTCCCGGTCCCTCCGACGTAAAAAAATTCTATTTAACGACGATTTTGTTTCTATTTAACGACGATTTTTTCTTAAATGATAAACTTTTTCTTCAACATTTTATTTACAGGACGGTTACTTTCTGTGTGGGAGTTTGGTTTCAATAACAGACCCAGAATTTCCTTTATGTTTGTTGCAATCATAGACTTGTTGTTGTGGAAAAAACCGGGGGAGGGGGGGGATGATTACTGTTTCTCGGATGATCGAACATTCTTCGAATTTCTTAGTGCGGGTGTGGAATAACTCTATTGTACCTACCATGTTGTCATGTGATTTACGAACTGTCCAAAAGCACCCCTCTCTCACTCCTTCTGGGAAGTACGTGTTCATGTTTAGAGAATTCATGGTTGTGTGTAGGAGCTCATTCCAGTACGAATACGAGGTGAGCAGAGCAAAATGGCATCAAAGCGAAAGCATCTTACGCTACACGAAAAAGTGAAAATTATTGAAAACTGGGAAGAAAGTGTTGGAATAACAAAAGTCCAATTCGCAAGACAATTTCAGCTACCCGAGTCTACTCTCAAAGGCATTTTAGCAAGCAAAGAGAAAATTCTTGAAGCAGCACAAAAATGTGCTTTTGATCCAAATCCAAACGGCAGAAAATTCAATGTGGCCGATCAGAAGAGTTTGAGAAGGCAGTCCTGCAATAGTTTCATCAAGCAAGAGCATCTAACATTCCAATTTCCGGAGTGATATTTACAGAAAATGCTATTATTCTGGAAGAAAAGTTTGGAATGCAAAATTTTCAGGCTTCGGCTGGTTGGCTAACAAAGTTCAAAGAAAGATACGGGCTTGTATTTAAAAGCATATCTGGCGAAAGTGGCTCCGTAGATGAAAAAATAGTGGATGAATGGAAAATAGTGCTGAAGGGGATATTAGATGGATATGATGAGAAGAACATATTCAATGCAGATGAGACGGGCCTATTCTACAATATGGTGCCTAATAAAACCTTAACGTATATGGGCGAAAGGTGTTTTGGTGGAAAACACAGTAAGGAACGATTGACTGTTTTACTGTGCACTAATTCGGATGGATCTGAGAAATTTCCACCACTAGTTATAGGCAAATCAAAACAACCAAGGTGTTTTAAGAATATCACCAGGAAACCTTGTGAGTACCGCAATAACAATAAAGCGTGGATGACATTACAAATTTTATTGACTGGATTAGAAAATTTGATGCAAAAATGCATCGAGAAAAGAGAAAAGTTTTACTTTTAATCGACCGATGCACTGCACATACTCCAAATATCCCTGGACTTACAAATTTGACTATCCATTTCTTACCAGCTAATTGCACTAGCAAGTTGCAGTCATTAGACCTGGGTATCATTCGCAGTGTGAAAGAATACTACAGAAAGTCTTTAATTAGGTAATTAACAAACAATTCGGCTGACAGTATAAAAATTAGAAAATTTACAATCTTGGGAGCAATGCACATGATAACATCAGCATGGAAAGAAGTTTCTTCATCCACAATAAAAAACTGCTTTCGCGTTGCTGGAATTCACAAAGAACTTGTAGTGGAACTGCAAAGTACGGATGTAGAAATCAACGAAGATGACATTACCCCTGAAGAATGGAGAAGTGTTGTTGAAGATGAGGATGTTTCAATTCAAGATTTCTACAATTGTGATAAATATGTTTTAACAACAGATTTCAGAAATGTAGAACAAATTTATGAAGATATTGTAAACGAAAACACAGTGTCAGACGAAGAAGGTGAAGTTGAAGGCACGGAAAACGAGACACTGCCACCGTCTTACACAGATGCAATTTCTACTCTAGATGTTCTCCGACGCTATATTACATCGAAAATGGAAGGTGACTCATTTAACATTTTAGAAAATCTGGAAAAGAGAATAACGAAAACAAGGCGAATGAAGCAATCAACACTTTTTGAATTTTTTAAAACGTAATTTATTGTATTGTTTGTACTCTTTTTTTTTCAATGTAATTTAAAATAACTTTTTGCGAATAAAATAATGATGATAATAAAAATAAAATTTTTAAACATGCTAATATATTAAGAAATATATTGACAGTCCTTAGGCTGTAAAGTGTGAAGGGAAATGTTAATTTTTCACAAATTCTGTTTAAGGACGATCTCTACTTAAGGACGATTTTTCACGGTCCCTTGAAAGTCGTTAAACAGAGAACCAACTGTATATATATATATATATATATATATATATATATATATATATATATATATATATATATATATATATATATATATATATATATATATACATATATACAGTGGAATCTCGATCCATCGTTTTCGGATCCATCGTTTTTCCGTATGTGTCGTTCATTTTATCCAGTCCCAACGATGATATTGCTTTGTTGCAATATGATCGTTGCAACAAAGCAATATGATCGTTTGATATGATTTCCGCATCGTTATGTTCCGCATAGTTTTATGTTTTTCCACAAAAATCGAATTATCTAGTGCTGTAAAAGGACAGTGTTGTACAAAGGGTTTAGCAATTTTTTTTATCGTGTTAGAGCGAAATCGTGTTACGGGTTGCAGTGTTATACGAGGGTTCCCGCAATTTATCCTATCGTGTTAGAGCGAAACCATGTTGCAAGATGCCGTGCTGTAGGAGTACTCATATTCTAAATGTTTCCGGGAACCCGCGTGTACACTGTTTCCGTTCGAATCTGCAAGATTTATGACGCCCCTCGAGAGATTATACCCCCGAAAAATATTTCGATTGGGTTTATATTCGATTGGGGAATATTTGATTTTTCTTTTATGATAAAATAGCAATTAAAAATTAAAAAAAATAAACAAAAAATTACCTGTAAATACCATATTTTTTTATAAATGTGTCGATTTGAAGTCGTTTTTAATGAAATTTAGCTAAAATGCCTATCACTATGCACAAAATTCTAACGCTACTATTTTAATTTCCTTCTCACACGTGATACATATGACAGTTATCTTCGAAATGACCCACAATATAAGAGAAATTTTAAAATGCAAAAATAATACAGGCAATTTTATGTTCCAATATGAAAATTTTCCCTAAATCGTCATTCCTTTCCTTATAAAAAAAATCCCCAAATAAAAACTATTTATTATGCATCCATTATTGTGCGTCATTTCATTAACAATAGCATCTAAAACATTTCATACACCCCAGGCATTGCATACCAATTTCTTTAAGAGAATTCAAGCGACCCTCACTACCTTCATTAAAAGCAATCACGGCTTCATAGACAGCAGCTTCAGCAATATTTTTACCATAACCAGAGGTCTTCGGACAAAATTTCCAAATCACAGAATTAAATGATTCATTTGTCTTCCCACTTAGACATCCTTTTAACAAATCTGGAGCTGATAAATATGTATATATATTTTTCATACACTTCATTCCTTTACAGAAGGGGTATGATTATAAATTCCCTTTTTATCATCAACACATGCAGCATGCTTTTGAAACTTGCACCAGGAAGTCGCACCCTTAGGGCAGAACATGATCATCATTTGTAGAGCTCAAATGACAATACAGCTTCTCTCATGCTTCGAAGAGAATGACTATTTGATCTAATTGCATTCCCATAGTATACCGTTAATTTATATATTAGTTTGTCCGTTAGCCGCCCCTTTCCACTCAGTGGTTTCCCAGCACACAATTTCTCACTCCGCATCTGTTGTTTCAGTTTTCGTAGGCGATTCCCCATTCTTTTTTGTACGTGTGCTATGCACTCAAGTTTTTCAATTTCACAATCATAGGGCCTAGCTTTCAAAAGTTCATTAAAAGTTTAGGTATCACCATCACCAAGATACTTGGTGTACCGAACTTTTCTGCAAAATTCAGAACGTTGAAATATTCTTGTCATTCCAATGACTTCCATAATTGCTGCACTTCCCGAATGGTTTTTTTTTACAGTTGTGGTCCAAATTAGATGTAGAAATCTCACAGTCCTTGCAGAAAGAAGACAGTACTTCGACATTGATAACTTTCCCACTTTCTGTCCCAATAATACTACACACTCCTATTTTTGACGTATGGCGTTTTAACGTTTTCCATGAGCCATCGCCACAGATGCAAAGATCAGAACATCCAGTTATTTTTTGTTCTTCCACTGCTGCTGCCTTCATGGATTCTTCAAAAACAGTTTTAATGGCACAAACAATTTTTTTCACAATATTGTCATAACATTTGTGAGTAACTGGGGGTGGTATGTTTATGACAGCACAAAAAGTTTGAAGGCTAGACAACCCTTGATCAATACACCGCATGCTATAAATGACACGTTGATTAATTTATGGTATATTTTTTCTTGAACCAAGCATTCGACAGCTGTTTATTGTATTAGTATCATTGCATTGTTCACATTTTATAGTACAAACTGAAGAGCAGCCACGAACTGACTCTTCGTAAAAGTTGATTTTTGAATGACACAAACTGCAACAAATAAATTTTCTTAGCTCATTAAATAATATATTTATATCGATGAAACGATATCCTTGTAATATATCAGAATTTGAGTCATCTTTTATGCTTGAAAAGGATGTATTATCAATTTTCAGCTTCTTAGCAGACGCTGATTTACCTGTATAAGCAGAATCACTTTTCTTTTCATGGAAGGTACGCTTTCTGCTTCTATACTCACAGATCGGTTATACGCTTTCCCCATTGCAAAACACTAATAAGTTCTATTTTTAAACTTAAATTACGAAGATTTAATGAGAAATAAAAAGCATTTATATTTAAATAAACAGAAAATAGCGGTGAATCCCTTACAAGATTGACAATAACAACACGTTGTTTTGAACTTCGTTTTAGAAAAACAACAGAGTGAAAGTTACAGTAATTTTATCACGGTTCTTCAGCGGAAAGTGGAAAATGATAAACCATGGAGTTAAATTGGTAGAAGTTTGTTGCTTTATTCAAGTACTTTAGTTGCAACGCAAGTAGGCGTTTCTTGATCAGCTGACTGCATGTGCTGGGTCAGCTGGCGTACCAAAACGTAAACAAACACCGGATATGTCATGTATCGGTTGATTGTTTAGTCTGTAACTCGCGTTCTATTAAGAATTTTTTAATGCGGTTTTTTTTAATATGCTCAGAATTAATTACAGAAAAATAATTCATAATAAATTTTTTTTCGATTTTTTGAAGCTTTAAAACCCCTGAGACCCCTTAAAAGAATTTAGAATTTTGAAAGGGTTTTGGGGTTTTATATGTTATATATATATATGCGTTACTCTATACAGTAGAACCCGGTATATAACGAACTCACGGATATAACGAACGAAAATTTTGGTCCGCCGCTTTTCTATTGCACGTCATTTAATGAGAATTGTGTCGGTTTAATGTAATCGATTTGAGTCGATTTAATTCGCGAATGAAACGAATTAAATCGACTAAAAAATATATAAGAAATATATAAATATATAATAAGAATTATTACATAAATATATGGCAAGAAAATTGGGAGAGAAGCAGTGTAGGAAGGAAAGTATTTGAGGTATTCCCTAGAGTTTCTACGAAAAGACTGTCGGGAGATTTCCTTGTTAATCAAGCAATAACTGAACATGGCTGTATAGGAGTCTATCAAAACAGATCTTTGTGAGTGTGGCAATATACAAACTATAAAGCACTTTTTATACAATTGTAGCAAATGGGCTGAAGCACGAAAAAACCTACCTTTGGGCTTTCAAGATTGGGCCCCTAGTAAATTATTTACGTATTATTATTGTAGGAGGTACATCAAGAATATTATGCAGGAACTTATGAATATACACTTCCCCCTACAAGGGGAAGGTGGATAGCCCCTCAGATTTTAAAAAAAAAGACAGGTATATTTACTTAATTCGTGAATGATCATTTTTAATACATTGTTATTGAATACACATTGCAACTAATGAGTCTTACATTTCGTCAACTCCAGCATCTTTTTTAATGGTTCGGATAGAGCGAACAAAGTTCGCTATGACGGGGTAATGAACGAGTCGGTGAGAGGATGACGTCGCTCGAATGTCATAACCACGTGAAATTATCCGATTTCTCAATTTCGGTCAGTACCGCGGGCACATCGTCCGCGCGTTCAGTAAATGCGTCGTCATCAGGGAGGAACTGAAAGAACGACAAGGCAGTTACACCCTGTACTCTTCATGAGGGGGACTTTTCTGGTATTCGAACATTCCGAGACGCTATCCACTACGCGGCACTGGTATAGTTGATATGGATCGAAGCAGCGTCCACAAAATCGAGCAGCGTAATTGAATGGACAGCTCGAAAACTCGCCAAAACTTCAGAAACATATATGTATGTATATGTATACATACACACACACACACACACACACACATATATATATATATATATATATATATATATATATATATATATATATATATATATATATATATATATGTATACATACATATAGATATATATATATATATATATATATATATATATATACATACATATATATATATATATATATATATATATATATATATATATATATATACATACATATAGATATATATATATATATACATATATATATATATACATATACATATATATATATATATATACATATATATATATATACATATATATATATATACATACATATATATATATATATATATATATATATATATATATATATATATATATATATATACATATATATATATATACATATATATATATATATATATATATATATATATATATATATATATATATATATATATATATATATATACATATATATATATATATGTATATATATATGTATATGTATACATATATATATGTATATATATGTATATGTATATATACATATATATACATATATATATGATCTGTTACGGCTTACCTTGGCATTAGTAAAAGCCGCCAACCTTGGCGCGCTGCTAGAAAAACTTTTATGGTTGCTAACGGCAACAGTTCAGTTTCAAAAACTGTTCCGAGTAGTCGCCATTTTTTAGCGTTAGTGGTATTGGTCCACAATTTGCTTCTGTTATATAGTCAACCAAATGACTCTAGCTGCATATTTCTGTGTCTACAACGTACATCATCATCAGCAGTAGAATCTCGACGACCATAGGCGAAGTTTGTTGCACAGTATGGTTTGTCAATCGCAGTATGGTTTGCATTGTTCTTGCCATAGTTAGTTGTTATGTTTGTTTTTGTGTGTGTAATAAAACCACTAAAAAGGCATTGCAGTTTATATAGAACCTCTTGTAATGACGCCGGTGTTGATCCCGAGAGGCGTTAAATTCCCGTCATTGGGGGAGGATTGAGGTGTTTCCGATGTCAATTAATTTCTTCCTCCCTCGTCGCGGATGATGGGGCCGGTGTTGGCGACGGAAACTATCTTTGGCGAACTTTGCTGGTTCATTGGTGAAAGCTTTATGGCGGAGGAACTGCGCGGTAGCGATTGCTTCGTTTTTGAAGCTTTGGCTTTCGGGGCACATTTTCCCCCTTTTCCGAAGGGGAATTTCGTAACCCCATCGACACCGCGATGAGGGATTGGGGCACTCTGTACGTACACCTCTCATCGTGAGGGGGCAGATAGGGCATCCTTCCATCCCTTTGTAAGAACGACCATTAAGGAGGTTATCTATCTATATATATATACTAGCGGCCCATCCCGACTTTGTCCGGGTCGAACAAAATATTATACCAATAAATTTCCAGTTGATAGCCAATAAATTGTAAATCTTTTTTACCTTAATAATAACCTAAATAGTATCTTAAATTAATTTTATATTAGTTAATAATTAAAATAAATTTTTTAAAAGAAAATGGCGTGCCGAAGAAAGGCTAGGTTCCAACCGCTAGCGTCTGAAGAGAAGCCCACCGCGATAGCACCACGATAAGGATCGCTGAAATCTTCGGAACAAAAAGCGGTAGAAGACAGTAGCGGAAACAATGGAGATTGTTGGGATTAAGCCCCTAACTTTATTTCTATTGATCAGATATACATAATATATAGCCTATGTCCATCTAGAATAATGTACCTTTCAAACAGTGAAAGAATTTTTCAAATAGGTGCAGTGGTTCTGAAGATTACCCTCTACGTACAAAATCGCTCTCTCTTTATATATAAGTATAGATATATACTAGCTGAAAACTCGCGCTTCGCTACGGAGTACATTTAAATTAAATACAACGGTCAATGTATGCAATTCATGCTAAATATATATATATATATATATATATATATATATATATATATATATATATATATATATATATATATATAAGAAAATCGTAAAGGATAATTTTATAGACAAAATAATGTAGAAGAAAATATTCAAATTAAATCTAATATAAAGAATACTAAAGAATATAGTACAGTTTGTAGAACATTTCTTTTACTGTATTTTAATATTTTTTTGGATAATGTCCAATCGTCTGCCGCATTAGCAAGGAGAAAAAAAAATTTTTTGTTTATTTAGTTGTTATGCACGTGAAGATAAATTAATTTAAAGTACTAGAAAAAGAAATCGCGTGATCGGCATTTAATAAA
>OU015497.1:82500-97500 GCA_907164885.2 Dolomedes plantarius | reverse complement strand
TGCAGCAAAATTAGCAAAATAGAGCCACCGGTTGACCAGATATTTCAAACATAGGCGTCCAACTTGAATTGAAATAAATTAAAACTTTACTAGAAGTTCAGATAAAATTTCGAAAATTGTAGCAAACTTTTAAGAGAGTTGGTTTACACTGTGAAACTGAAAAATCCGATTACGTCTTTAGCCTCGGCATAGTTTTTAACAATCATAGGATCTATAACAAAAGATCGATGCTAAATTTTCTTTCTCATTTTATTTATTTATACTATATTCATTTTATATATATATAAAATGAATGTGTGTGTGTGTGTGTGTATGTATATATACAGAGGCTGTTCGCACATTTTTTAGACGATTTTGGTAAGCGGTAATAAAAAATCGTTTGCTGCAAAAGAAATAATTGCAATTGTACTATGTTTTTAAAAGTCTAAATTATCGTCTACGGCTTGAAAGTTTTGTTTATATTCAAAATGGCGTTTTTAACAAAGCAGTGGTTCGAAGGCTACATTTATGCTCTTTCCGAAGAGAAATATGCATACTCCTTTATCCAAAAACGATGTGAGAGTCATGGTTTTGTGATATCTAAAGCGTCGATTGGTAATATCGTCAACAAGAAAGGAAAAAACGTCAAACAGGAGCCTCAAGTGGGACAAAAATTTCAAACAAGTATCCAAGGAAAAAACGGACATCTTCGACTATTGCAAAGGTACGTTGTTTAATGTTAAAAGAAAATCCCCCTAGTCAAAGGACAGTTGCAAAATCATTAAAATGCTTGGTGTCCACTGCAAACAAAATGATAAACGTTGATTTAAATCTTAAGAAGGCGAAAAAACGCAATGTGCATCGTCTTCTTCCAAATCGTATCGCTGAACGCAGGACACGCTGCAGAATTCTATATGAGAAACATTTATCCAAAGAAAAATGGAAAACAATTGTCACAATAGCTGAATCATCGATGTATTTAAATGATTGCAACAAAAAAAGAGCCATTTATTATCATAAAAGGGAAGAAAAAAATTTAAGTACATGGTTCAAAGAATCGAAAGAAAGTTTTTCTAAGGGATTCATGATTGTTGCTGGTTTTTCTTATAATGGCAAGTTAAAAATAAAGAGAGTGGAAAAAAATGTCAAGATTAACTCCAAATACTATCAGGAACATATTTTATCGCCAATTTTTCTGAATGAAATACCATCGCTTTACCCACAGTGCCATCAATCTGTGATACTCCATCAGGACAAAGCTAGCAGTCACACATCAAAATCCACTGTAAATTTCCTAAAAGAAATGGAAGAAAAAACTGGTATCGAGGCCATACCCTTCACTGATATCCCTACTAAATCTCCCGATGTATCACCTGTGGATTTTTGTGCTTTCGGACTTTTAAAATCTGCATTATCCAAACGTCGTCCCAAAACCCTTACAGGACTCTGGAAAGCTGTTCAGGAGGAATGGGATAGAATACCTCTTCTGACACTTCAAAAGGCATTATTATCCTGGAAATTGCGGTGTCGAAAGATAGTTCAGAATAAGGGATGTCAAATAGAACATTTAAAACACAATAATTTTATGTAATTTAGTTTTGTGAATACAATATACTTCGTCTAAAAAATGTGTGAACAGCCTCTGTATATATGTATATATATATATATATATATATATATATATATATATATATATATATATATATATATATATATATATATATATATATATATATATATATATATATATATATATATATATATATGTATGTGTGTGTGTGTGTATATATAAATAATCCAACAGAGATAAAAATAATACGAATATAGACAAAAAACAAACAGAAATCAAGTACTCTAGGCATCCACGGAATCGGGGTGTGTATGTATCTTTTACTTTGCATTAGGATTATTTGTGTGCTTGCATGTACGGTGCGTTGAGCCCATACTGTAAGTTGTGTTTGTCTTTTCATTTTCTTTTTGACTTATTGCTTCCTTGGGTGACTCGGGGCCTTGGGATGTCTTTTGGGCTTACCTGCATCCTATTCAGAAAGTTACCCTTGAGGTAACTGATATGTTTAGGCTCCCTGATGACGAGACCTGTCGGTTACCTCTATGTAGTTTTATGGTTCAGTTCCGGCACTTATACAGAATCTTGCCGTTGGTGCGTGGATGCCCAGAGTGCTTGATTTCTGTTTGATTTTTGTCTATATTCGTATTATTTTTATCTATCTCTGTTGGATTATTTATTTGTTTTTTTCATCATGGGGATATGAAGCTTCTGCGCTATCCTCTATTGAAAATGTTTTCTTTGCAGGATATGTTTTATGTTAAAATGATTTAGCAGTCTATGCTTGAATTTTAAATTTTTGTTTATTTCTATTGTTTATATTTTACATTATATATACAGTCCATATATCGAAGTAGCAAATTGCCGGAAAAAAATTCGATATATAGAAATTTCGATATATAGAATTGAGCTTAGTTTTATCATAATTCTCCTAAAAAAAATTAAAGCTAATTTTCGTATACGAAACTCCATTTCTAATTTATATGCGAATCCCATTAAATGAAAGTTAATAACTAAAAAATGAATTAATATGAAAGATTTATTGAGTACTGCATACCTTTAAAAAAACAATAATCCAGACAGTGGTTACAATGATCACAGTTACATTCTTTTAAAAAAAACTACGAATATCTTGCTGAACAGTGAGTTTTGCGGAAAGATCAAAGAAATGTTCGTATTTATTCAGTCCTCTAAAAACTTCATCGGGGATATTTTCGGCGAATTGAAGTTCACGACATATTGTTTCAAATGCCAAAAATTGGGAGATTTTATTCTAAAGTGGAATAAAATCTCCCAATTTGTCTTGAAAAAAATTTCGATATATAGAGATTTTTTCGATATATAGAAACAATTTTTCTATGTAATGAACATGGAGATTTGCTAAGAGTTCGATATATAGAAAATTTCGATATGTGGAAGTTCGATATATGGAGGTTCGACTGTATATATATATATATATATATATATATATATATATATATATATATATATATATATATATATATTCTCTTTTTATTCATATTATGTTTATTTTTCTCATTGTATAACTTTTGAATACTACTCAAACATCAATTCTATTGTTTTTCAATTTAAAAAAAATCATAATATTTCATATCTTAAGGACCGTCCGGCAGTCAATGCGCGGAGGAGGGCTCTCATTGAATTCGAATCCTGTCGCCGCCCGCCCGCCCCCCCCCCCCAAAAAAAAAAATAATAAATAAATAAATAAATAAATTAGAAAAACTCTACTCCTATGATTTCAAACACTATGAATTTGAAATAGAGAATTTTAAGTATGGAGGAGCCATCGTCTAGCAATAGGCTGACTGAGCTCCGAACGAAAAAAAAGGGGAAAAAAATGAGGAGATGTGTTGGATTGGAAATGGCGGCGAATTTGATGGAGCGGCCGACACCGACCCTTGACCGATGCATCCTTCATCCTGTCGGACTGTTTCCCCAAACAAGAGAAATCCATCCATCGACTGGCTGCGATTGACGCTTCGATTGGTTGGAGAGCGTGTAGTCTCCCATTGCTTTTCTAACCACTGATGGGGTTTCGCATTGTTTGCGGGAACACGTCAAAATGCTATCGGAACCTCCGGATTGGATATATATACATATCCTTACGGGATGGGATAGCGTGTATCCCATGGATACGGGCCCAAGAAGGAATGAATATATATATATATATATATATATATATATATATATATATATATATATATATATATATATATATATATATATATATATATATATATATATATATATATATGAAATAAATTTAAAACCCTTTTTACTTTTTAACACTCCCTTTCCAAATTCTTTATCATAACGCAACAGAATACCGTCCCCTTAACCTTTGAATCGCGACCTACATGGAAACCGAAATAATTTATTAGTTTTTCCCCTAAGGCACGTGTGGCCAAAGCTTATATAAGCATTATATAACGGACATCGCACGATCATCTTCCGATATGACGCGCCGGGGTCACGTGTTCGCTTCTGGCCAATTAACAGGTCAGTGCGCCATTACCTGGGAGCCTGGCGTTCATTTCGGGGGGGCCCTTTGTGTTCTGCCACGGATGTCTGTCAAGATGTAATTTTAACGCGCTGCGCCCCTTTTGTCTTTTATTTTATCCTGTGCTGTTCCGACAGCCTCGGGGCAGTGTTGAAATATGATAACCCGTTAATAAATTGAAATGTGGCTTTTATGAAGTGTAACTAAAACCCTCGAAGTAATCCAAAATAAAACGACGATTTAATCAGCCTTTGGACGTCTGTGTTCCTCGTCTGGAATTTCGATTTGTTTCTCAGCCGCGTTCGACCACACGCATTGCCTTAACCGTTCGACGACTACCTTCCAAGACCTATATTCCTTTTCATCTACCACTCTGAAGCTCCTCGACGTAAAATCATTACATATATTAAAGTCGGCAGCAGAAAGTTATTTGTGCGCCGCGAAGATCTATGTTTGGATTTCCAATGTGTGCGTCGTTCGTGAAAATTCCGCGTCAGTGTAGTGTCATCTGTGTTTTTGAAGCTCAAGTGTGTGACCCCAGAAGAAGAAATTTTTTTTTTCAACGATTTTTTCGTCTCTGTGCGCGATTAGTGTTGCTGTGTTTCCGACAAAATTGAAAGTCATCGGTGTTATGGTGATTTTCAAGTCACCATGGGGGGGATTTTAGTAGTGCTTTCGTAATCTGTGAAGTGTTAAACCCTGACTGCGTGTAAACGTGTGTGAACTAGAAAAAGAAGAAAAAATATTGTGACTTTCACATTATAACCAGAACAGACGAGGGACTCTTGAACATCCTAGAAAGTTAGAGGAATTGCGCCAAGTACGATCCCACATATAAATAATTGCATACATGAACATTTTGAAGAAAAAAAAAATAAAAAGGTCCATTTTCTACACTTCATATATAAATAATATTGGTAACATACAGGTAAGCAATAATTATGGAAAAATTTTTGAAGGTGAACTGTTTAAATTGAGTTATAATTGTATGTTAGTGCAGTGAATAAAATCTTATTGATATTGTATGAGGTATGACAAATATAATACTTTTCCATTGATATGAATATTTTTATATAATATAATTTCTATATGAGTTATGAAATATATGTTTGATTTAGAATTTAAGGTTTTAAAAAGATTTTTGAAATTTATATATTGATGTCTTATGAGTGTTTTTAGTGTAATTATTAAAAATTTGATAATATAGTCTTAAATTCATGAAGGGTATAAATTCTATAAGTATCTGTTAACCGCAACCAAATTTAAATCATCGCAGAGAAGAAAAAATAAAGTAAATTGAATCCGCTTCGTTGATGAGAGCTCGCTTTTGTAAACAAATCGGCGCAAACTGCGCATTAGTATAAACATTACTGGAGCTGTACATTACTTGGTCATCATTATTTTCGGCAAAGACTGAAATTGTTATAATTTATTTTTACATCATGATATATTTTTGTTTTCGTTTTCTCTGCTGTGTTAAAGATAGCGTACTCTGGATTTTGTGTTGATTTGAGTTAAACAGTAGCCTAAAGCAGTAAAAATGACATCAAAAGATACAGCCAAAACAGCGGTGAAAACCGAAAGTAATGAAAATGGAGGGAATAGCAATGAACCAGATTTTAATTCTAACCATACAAATTTTGTCCCTTTTGACCCCGAGTCGGGGATGAGACTCTCTCAGTGGTTCCATTATTTTGAAAAACAATGTGTAGAAACTGAAAAAACTGATGAGTGGAAACTTCGAAATGTGAGCAGGTTTTTGAGAGGCAATGCCCTCACCACTTTTGTCAACCACTGTTTGGACATTAACACCTGGAAAGAGTTAAAAGATACTCTGAGTGAGGAATTTTTTGATCCCACTTCGACAAGTTTCAGTGAATTTTCTAACTTAAAATTCAAAACAACAGACCAGATTACAGACTATTTCCATAAAAAGGTTCGTCTTGGCAAGGCCTTGGGCCTTAATACAAAATTAATTTTAGAGGGACTTACTGATGGGTTGCCCATCAACATGCGTCAGTTGCTAATAATAAATACACCCCAGAACTTTTTGGATTGGTTGCAGATTGCCACCAAATTGACCCAGGTACAGAGAGAGGAAGACAGTGAGAAAAATAAAACCCTCGAAGTAATACAAAATAAAACGACGATTTAATCAGCCTTTGGACGTCTGTGTTCCTCGTCTGGAATTTCGATTTGTTTCTCAGCCGCGTTCGACCACACGCATTGCCTTAACCGTTCGACGACTACCTTCCAAGACCTATAGTCCTTTTCATCTACCACTCTGAAGCTCCTCGACGTAAAATCATTACATATATATATGTATATGTATATATATATATATATATATATATATATATATATATATATATATATATATATATATATATATATATATATATATGTGTGTATATATATATATATATACATATATATATATATATATATATATATATATATATTATATGTATGTATATATATATATATATATAGATATATATATATATATAGATATATATGTTTATATATGTATATATATATGTATATATATATTTGTAACTAAACATAATTACATAGTTCATAATAATAGTATATACTTACAGACCAAAGGTGTACCACAAGGTGGAAATGTTTCAAGTATGCTAGCTAATTTATACTTATATTATTTTGAAATTTATAATATAGATAATTGCAATTACAATATATTTAGGTATATAGCTGATATAATAGTAATTAATAACAGTAATAACCATATAGACTTAAAAATTTTTACCTTCCTAATCTAGAACTAATTAAAAGTAGCCAAGATAATATTAATGTAAACTTTTTAGATATTAACATTAAATTAAATTCTCATAGCAAATTTACTTTTGACTTATACGACAAAAGATCTGATTATGATTTTAATATTGTTAAATTTCAAAATTACCTAACCTGTTTACATAAATCTGTTTTTAATAACATTATTGTAAATCAGTTAGCTCGCATAAATAGGCTATGTTCTAAAGACAATAGGAATAAGCATATTTTAGACTTGATAGCTGTGCTAAATTATTACCCCGAAAGTCTATCCAAACACATAATTGGTTGTTTTAGTTTTAATGAATAGTTTACTCTGTTGCAATTAATAAGTAAAATTAGAAAAAATAACTACTAAAAATAAAAATAATAAAAAATAAAATTAAAATCTTAAGTAAAAATAAAATAAGATAAGAAATTTCTCTTAGTAATAATAATAAAAAACTAAATTAATAAAGGTTTAATATTCCTAAATAACAGTATCCATAGATGGTCAGTGTCTCTGTTTCCATAATCTCCATGGTTGCAAGTTTTGTGACGTCAGTCATCTTGCGGTTACTTATTCTTAACTTTCACTATGTCTAGCGTTCATCTCGCCCCCCCCCATGCATTATAAATATTTTTACCCATTCAACTCGCCCCCCCCCCCAAGAAAAAATCCTGGGTGCGCCACTGAGCGCCAGGCTTGGTGTTCTATGGTTAAGTAACTATTTAATCAATTCTACAGTTATTCATGGATTGTACGGTGTCTGAGTATGTTTATTGTCTAGATCATACTTATCTGGAACAATCCATTGGTTTTTAGACAGTATTGACACCGCTGAAGATGAAATATTGTCTAAAACCTCTTTCAATCTTATCTTTTCATGGTTTTGATTCCTCGCTGTAGTAGCTGTAGACAGGTTTTTCTCTTTCAACTTCGTTATATATATATATATATATATATATATATATATATATATATATATATATTTTCCGTGGCCCGTATTGTTTGGGATACATGCTATTCCACCCCGTACGGTAAAGGTTAAAGACAACGGGATAAACAGTTTGACCATTGATCAATATTTAGATCTTCGGAACCTTCCTTTGGTTGATTGATTCCTTAAGATATTTTGTTTATTGCAGTTGTAAACAACAACAGAAAGATTGCATTTTATATTATTTAAAATGATACAGTCGAATCTAATCGAGGCGCAAATCGAAAGTAAAATATTCCCCAAATAGTTGCCGTGTTCTGTGTATGTATGTGTCTGTCACGTAACGCTTCCGGAGCGACCGCTTCATAAATATATCAGCCTATGGCATCCATTTTGTTTTACGATTGGGGCTTAACAAGTTAAAAGTAAAGTTCAAAAAGCTGATTTGCTATCTAAACCCAAATAATTTTAATTAAAACAACGTAATATCGACACAAATCAACTTTATTTCGATTTTTAGACGGCTATCATAAACGGTCATGACAGTTTCAAAACAGCCCGCCACGGTTTAAAACTGTTCTCGGCATAAAATACCCATTCGTTGTACCGCATTCTCGTTGTGAGTTTCACATTCATTAAAGAATTAAATCTTTTCTTCCACCTTTCGCGTTAACACAGTGCTTCAATTAAATTAATAACGAGTATTCATTTTATATACTCAGAACATGAAAATTTAAACACGAGGGAGTCATTCATTCACCGCGATTCGTTCATCGTCGCTAATTTAAGAAAAATTGAATTGGAGAATTTTTTCACAATAAATCAGTTTTTCATTATATTATTTTTTTAATATACATACTTATATTTTAACTATATAATATATATATATATTTTACCAAGATATTCCAATAATGTCAAATTTAGTATTTTCGGAAAGTTGCAAACTCGACGCATGCGTAGTGATATGTTCAAAACTGTCTGTACGGTAGCGTGCTTTTCATTTCGAATACCTAACATAACCGTAACATTTTCTTAAATTTTTAAAAGTGCTTAATTGAATATTTCTAAATTGCCAACGCATGTGGCTTTCCTGTGATTTTTCGTGATGCATTCTATTACGATAAACGGTCATAAATGTTTATATAAATAAATGTATGTAAATGTTTTCAATTTCTGTTTTAAGTATCGTTATAAAAGTACTATTTAATATTACTTTTAATAGTACTTTTATAACGATTTGTATTTTACCGTCAAGTTTTGACGGACACTATCTAGTATTCGAGGGAAGTCGTTCATTTCAGATTTTAGAAGCCATTTCCTTAAGTTAACTTAAGATAACACACATTGAAAATAAATAAACGCAGCATCATAAAGCAGCAGTTTTTTCCATTAATATTTCGGGCAAATATTTCGTGGTTCGTGTGTTTTTCAAACCCCGGTTCTGTGAAAACCGTTCTGCAATCGCTACGTTGTGTGCATCTATTACTCAGATTTTAAACTCAAATAAAAATGCCTATATCTCAGAGAATCTTTACCTAGAAATTATCGTAAGGCGATATCATAATAACAAATATATATATATATATATATATATGAAATAAATTTCAAACCCCTTTTTACTTTTTAACACGCCCTTTCCAAATTCTTTATCATAACGCAACAGAATACGTCCCCTTAACATTGGATTGCGACCTAAATTCAACCAATATAAATCTATTTTTTCCCCTAAAGCTGTTGCACGCGCGGACCATTATATAACGGGCATCGCGAGACCATCACCTCATATGACGCTACTTAATCACGTGTCAGTTTTTAACCAATTAAAGTTCCGCCCGCCTGAAAAACCCGCGCTTTTCTCAATAATTTCGTAGTTTTTGGGTGTCTGCTCTCAGCCAGGAAACATGTAGAGCTCTCCGTGAGTATTTTACAGCGGTCCTGCCGCGCCGTGATGTGTTTGGAACGTTAAATTTGACAAGAGTATCTCCAGTCTTTTTAAAACCTCATTCTTAATGAAAGAACCGTGAAGTTTTTGTGGAGTACCATGTTTTCTGCCTTGACTTCCTTCCTATGCCACAACATTTCCCTTTCTCGTCCCTCATGAGTTAACGGCCAAGTTATTTGCGCGGCAACAACCATATTATTATTATTATTACATATACAGTGATTTCCGCTTATAAGAATCACGTTTGTTATTACTGTTTTTGATTCTTATAAGCGGTTGATTCTTATAGCCGAAATTTAGGTTTTTGGACAGGCACACACACACACCTATATATATTTATTAGATAATTTAACATAAAATACTCTTTAATTTACGTTAATTATCTTTTATTAAAATAATTTTTTATAATTTTAAAAATACAACTTAATTTTTAGAACTATAAGTAGATACACATGATTATAGTATGAGAAGAGAAAATCCAATATCTGTTAAAACAGACCTTCTTAACAGTTTTAACATTTCAACTACAGGAAGGGAGCAAGAAAAAGTGTTCTACGGTAGTTTGACGCAATGAAGTTTTCAGGAGGCTGTTTATACCTCTTTCAATACTAATAGTCCCAGACGAAGATTCACCTTCTAGCTTACGTTTCACGGTTTGATAACGTGCCGAATCTACTAATGTCACGTTTGCCTAAGTGATAGTGGACACTTCGCCGAAGACTTATGTGTTTCAGGGTCTAGAAAGCCGCAACGAGGATGTGGGAGGTGGGAAAAAAAAAGAGTCCCTATTTTTGTTTGTCAGTGGAGAAAAGTGAAACCGGACCCGGAAGGGTAAAGATGCCCCCGGGTCAAGCTAATAGGACAGTGTTGTGCTAAAGCGTTTAAGGGGAAACTATTATGTTATGTCTAACAAAGAAAGGGGTGAATTTTATGACTTTATTCCATCCCATCTTATCAATCTTTCTTTAAAAAAAAAAGAAAGAACTTCGTGCCTTTTGAGGGTTTAAGTGGCTTTTTTGGAAAAATGAAAGGAAAGCATCTATAAGAGTGTAAACTGATTCTTAAAACCGGTGGATTGATTCTTTAAAGCGAAAATTTTAACATGGAAATAATACATTTGTTTTTGTTTTCGCGATATTGATTCTTATAAACGGTTGATTCTTATAACCACTGATCACTATAAGCGGTGGTTACTGTATATATACAATTTTTATGTATAGCTCTTCTTCTATTGAACTGTATTACGTATTTAGATTGAGAAAGTCGGGAAAACACTTTTCCTGAAAAAAATTACTGTTAAAAAAGAAAATCATAAATCGCTCTCAATAAAGAAATTGATCTGTCAGACACTGTAACTAACGATGCTCGGGAAGAGAAAAACGGGCATTTATGGCCAGCGATTGCATCTTGAAGGTGAAAAATTGCAGCGGTAGTAAGCAGAGTCGACGGGATTATTTAAATTTATTGATACTGAGTTGTTTGGCATAGATAAAGAGGAAAAGCAGTCATGTTTTATGACGAAGATGGGAGACAGTGCTTAGCGTCCCGTCCAAACGCTAAATGGGAGCAGTTCGACTTTCACGCTAGAGCAAAGATGGCCTGCGATAGCTAGCTACCACACACAAAACGGAAGTCATTACATAAGGGGAAAGGCAATATAAAGATGGAGAATATATATTGATGAGGCGTTATTATTACATATGCGTCAGTGTGTTGTATATATATATATATATATATATATATATATGCGTACACACACACACACATATATATATACATACATACATATATATATATATACATACATGTATATATATATAGATAGATAGATAGATAGATATAGATATATGAGGCGGTGAAAGGCAAAGTGGTGTAAGTCAGTAAGTCAAAGAGTTTAACTGCAAAGACTACAAAAAATTCCGCCATAAATTGAACAAATTATAATTCATAACAGTTATTACAATATTGCAAGTAATAACTATTTACAATTCCACTATAAATTGAACATGGAGATTACATATTTGCCCTCAAATGAAAAAAGTTGAAAATGTGACTTACACCACTATGCCTTTCAACGCCTCATATATATAATATATATTGTGTGTGTGTGTGTGTTAAAGGAAAGGCCAGGTTGATAAAAGTGAGTAGTTCTCCATGTTTTGCTAGAAGTTGTGTATGCTTTTTTCCAGAATCGCGGCGAAGGACTGGACATGAATGTGCAGGAGGCGTGGTCCGAGGGGGTGACGGGAAAGGGCATCGTGGTGACCATCCTCGACGACGGACTCGAGAAAGACCATCCCGACATCATGAAGAATTATGTGAGTACACGCTCCACGGAAAACCTTTTCATATTTTCCGTGATGCAAAAATAATACACACAATTTTACGTTCCAATTTCCCCGATCCTTTCCTTATAAAAACAGCACCACATAAAAAACTATTTATTATACATCACTTCATTAAAAATAGCATCTCCTGAAAATTTTATCAAATTATTATGTGAGAAATCGTGATAAGGGTAGAGATTTGTGCTAAAAAACATAATTCTGAGAAAACCGCATTGAAAGTTGCTTGTCGCTTCAATTTTGTAGCAGACCATGTTTTTTTAACTCTGCTTCTAACTGATGTAGAACGAAAATCAAAACGGTTTTGGAAAGAGAAAAGATTGAATGACACGATTCTTGCAAAAAAATAAAATTGACCAAAGTAGTCAAAAAAGGATATTTTCAACGTAGGCAGTCACCTTAATAAACCCATTCGGCGAGTTTCTGAACCTGCAAAGGCAGGTAAATGTACCCGAAACGTTTCAAACGTCAGTTGTTCAATTCGCCAAAAAGTGCTGCAGATTTCAGTCCGCTAAATTGAGTTGTGAAGAAAAAAAGTAGATCCAGGTATGATTTATTTTCCCGTGACAGATTTTCAGAGGAGTTTTCTTTTTTTAACTGTAACTGTGTTTCCTTCAGGACAAGGACGCCAGTTACGACGTCAACAACCACGATGGAGATCCCCAGCCCCGGTATGACATCATCGATTCGAACAGGTAAGGGGATGGCCCGATCGCTTATTCGAATCGGCTAAATATTTTCTCTCATCTTAACTCGATCTTTTATCGCTCGTAAATTAATTGAAAGATAAATGAACGTCAAAATGTACGTTTAGTCGTAAATTTTAGAATATTATGATAGGACTTCATACTCCTCGATGACTCTTTTCCCTTTTTATGTAAAAATAGAATTCATGTTATCTCTCTTATTGGTA
Source organism: Dolomedes plantarius (assembly GCA_907164885.2). Lineage (NCBI taxonomy): Eukaryota > Metazoa > Arthropoda > Arachnida > Araneae > Dolomedidae > Dolomedes > Dolomedes plantarius. The sequence goes on along the minus strand of OU015497.1, from coordinate 84,514 downwards.
GCTTTCTTTAATGGGAATGTTTTTGAGCCGATACTCACTGTTTTACTCTCCAGATCTCGATACTGATGTGTTGTACTAAGATCTTTTGTGTCTAATTCGGGTTTAAATAAAATATGTGTCGAAGCGTTCTATGCTAAAACTGTTGGATAAATCCCTCGCGAATCAAAAGTAAGGTAAAAATACTCTTACCTTATTCTATGTAGCACGTCAGCGCTATCGTCACAGCAGAGAATCAGGATATTGGATATTAAACAGCTGAGGCTGAGTAATTTAAGTTTAAGTTTTAATATCTTAATCAAGACAACACGCGACATTGAACAACAGTGGAGTTGCATGAATTCTGAACCATGTGACAGTTTCTCTTTCTTTAAGGTAACAAGGGACCTTCAATATTCAATTTTCAAATTTTCAATTTTTAACTCTAGATACAGAATGAGAATAATGAATATTCTTTTTTTTTTTACAACACTGAAGACCAGACTTAGCATTCAAAATAAGAATTTTTGCCTGTTTCTCAAAATTTTTTTCAAAAATACTATCCTTTTACAAAATGCTCCATGTGCATTCCATGTCATTTAAAAACCTTAATTTTTTGAATATAAGATTACCATAAACATAATTGTGCACTGAGTTTTGTTTTTATGAATCTAAAGTCATATATTTTAAACTGCCTGTTATTTTTTATGATTTTACATGTTTTTAATCTATAAATTTGAAAAATATTTGTGATTTCAAAGACAAATGTGGCAAACACTTCCATTAAGGAGCCTGAGAAATTTGGGAGAAAGCGGAAGAAAATGAATTCGTTCGGAGCATTTTGAAAAATTCTATCATTTTTGAAAAACAGGCCTTATTCTTCCACAAAATGCTTAGTTGTGAATTCTAAGGGTCTTCAATGTACTATAAATAATAGTAATTTTTCTCATTTTGTATATAAAGTAGTGAAAAATTTAAAAACGAAATAAAAAGTGGTTGAAAGTCCTTCGTCCCCTTAAGGAAAACGGAAATATATCTAACAAAAACTACCATTATTTCATTGTTATACTGACGAATGAATGACCAGAACGTACCTGAAAATTCTGGCGAGCCAACCCCCGCTTTCGTCTGCAATAAACAACTTATAAAAAAGAGTGTCGTTCATTTCTTCGATCACTTCACTAGACACAGCTTTCTAGCGGCTCATAAAAAAATTGTCTTTCATTTCCTCCATCTCATTTCTAGACAGTTTAGATACCACTTTTAGCAACTTATCTCTTCAACCCTTCTCCAAAATAACCTTTGTTCGGTTTGGTTCGGTAAGGGCCTGTGCACATAGGAGTCCGTTGCGTAGCGTTAAGGAAAAGATGACGTTCAGACGAAAATAAACCAATCGTAGGCGCTAAAAATTCCATCGCTAATCGTTTGTAGGCCTATGATTGGTTTATTTTCGCCTCAACGTCGTCTTTTCCTTAACGCAACGCAACGGACTCCTATGTGAACAGACCCTAACTCGGCGATCGCGATGAAATTGCATATTTTGCGCGTTTGGGCACCCCTTCATGCTAATTCCATTGGTTATATTTGTTTGGTACGGTTATCTCTCGAATTGTGTCATTTTCATGGCTCACAAATATGCATATGATTGTGTTTTAACGCATGCTAAAAAAGAATGTGAGGCCCACTTAAAAACTTACCGTCCGAATATTATGAAATTGCACATTCGCCAGGTGGGGAGAGGATCGCAGTGCATTATTGTCTGCTTGCTTAATTTATTGTCTGCTTGAGTTATGGCGAAAAATCCTTTTCTCGACTTTTAGGGCTAGTTCATTTAGGAGTCCGTTGCGTAGCGTTAAGGGAAAGATGACGTTTTGACGAAAATAAACCAATCGTAGGCGCTAAAAATTCCATCGCTAATCGTTTGGAGGCCTATGATTGGTTTATTTTCGCCTCAACGTCGTCTTTTCCTTAACGCAACGCAACGGACTCCTATGTGAACAGACGGCGAATTACGCTGCGATCGCGATGAAATTGCATA
>OU015497.1:7500-77500 GCA_907164885.2 Dolomedes plantarius | reverse complement strand
ACTCTGCATAGCATAACTTGTGCAAAGTGTGAAAAGGCTTTCATCGAAAACAAATACCTCGACTTACGAGTGTCTCCACTTACGAGACACGAGCATTTGCTCGGTAGATCTTTTGCTTCGAGTTACGAGCTAATATTCCGGTTACGAGCAAACATCAGCTATCCCACCGCTAGTCGGAACAGCGAATGCCATGTTACGTGCTCATCAAATGAGAACGCGAGAAGCATATAATATTTACAACCTTTACGTACAATTATTATACAATTGTATGCATATTTTCTGAGACTACTATCCGGTCTAAAACCGAAAAAGCGCATCTGCGCACAAGCGAATCAGCTCCCCCCGTCGCCTCTTGACACATTTTGGTGTCGATTAGTCCCCCTCTCCCACAACGTGGGGAAGGTATTTCGTCGCTTTGATCATTCGTCTTAAAAACCGCTCTCCGGGGCGGTCTGAGTACGAACATCAAAGGCACGAGGGACGCCGTAACACCTCCTCTCGGCGACGGGACCGATAAATCGCTGCTTTCCCCTGCACTTCGTTCTCTGTTTCTCGAATGTTTGCCTGCAGTGTAAGAGAGTAGCCGGCAATAGAAGCTAAAGTGAGGAAAGAGGGGCGAAAAGATCAAAAATGAACGAACAAGATTTAACATTTTCAGTTCAGCCTTTCTCCTCCTCTTCCATCAGCATCTTCAAGTCTGATCTCCAAAGTAAATGATGTACATTGCACTTAATAAAACAAATTTATTGCACTACATTCTATTGTATTGCGTTTTTATACAATGTTCGTCGTCTATAAGCACATTTTTCTTATTTAAAAACATGTAACAAAAAATTGCGGTGTTTTTGGGGGAGCAATGAATGGCATTTCCGTTCATTTGAATGGGGAAAATAGATTCGAGATACGAGTGTTTCGAGTTACGTCATGGAACGAATTAAACTCGTAAGTCGATATGACAATGAAAGAAGAAATACAAAATTAAGTACATGATTTTTTATTGAAATAAAACAATACAAGTAGACCAGTACCGACTTACTTCTTGTGAGAAGGAGGGCTAGGTTAACATTTTGAATTGCTCTTAATTATCTTTTTCATACAAGAGCATTCCATACACTGGCACTCGGTCTTGCACATACGAATGCTTGTGGATTGGGGCGATTGAAGAGATATTTCGCGGTCAGGAACATTTTCGACTCGCTTACAGTCCTTTGGAGTCTTTTGAAGTGTGTTCTTTCGCCTCGTGAGTCTGTGGTGTAAAACTGGATCGCACTTTAACAGGATAAATCAACTTACTTTTCTACCACCATCACATTATAGCGATCTAGTAGACAGTAGTCCTTCTCAGTTCAGAGTTGTCAGGCCCAGATCTGGGCCTAATGGTAATGGACAGTTTTAAAAATGGCGCACATATTCCATACAACAAAAAACGTTGGAATTTCATTTCATCGCTAGGCAGAAGTCACGTGACTCGCGTACGTCATTTGGCAGCTTGCCAAAAGAGCTGTTGTAACATAGCTCGTCTAATAACACGCACAACGCAAGAGAAACTGGCGACTCGACACGTTGAGTTGCCTGCGACTGATTACAAACGCGTTGCCGACCGGTTGCGCCGTGTGCGTGGCTCCATTCCATTACATAGGTTGCGACTCATCGCGGACTGGTTTGTGATTGGAGTCGGTCATCAGTTTCTTTTGAGTTGTGCGGCAAGGAAGGGAACTGACTCGTGCATTTTCATTTCAGGTGACGACAGACCTGCATCACGGTTGCACGTCCACCCACACCGGAACGTCCGCGTCGGCGCCCTTGGCCGCGGGAATCTGCGCCCTTGCCCTCGAAGCCAAGTAAGGACCTCGCCAATATCCATCGCCAATGCGACCCAAACCGCCAAGTGTACCGTAATGGCGAGTCCCATTCTAATAACAGCGGCACCACGAGGAAAAACCGGAATTTCAGATCTCGAAACAAACTTTGGAACACGTCGTGCAATCAACTGATTAATCTTTTTTAAGTGCCCTTCAACCCCTGTTTTGTTCAATATTTTACTCTTATGTACAAAATGAGAATTCATTTTCTACTACGATGAAGGTGCTTAGAATTTACAAATAAGTATTTTGTTGAAGAATAAGACCTGTGTTTCAAAACTGCTAGATTATTTCAAAATGCTCATTCATTTCCAAATGATTTCTCAGGGTTTTTCAAATCAAGTGTTTGCCACGAAACTGTGCATCGTTCTTTGAAACCAAAAAATTTTAAAAATTCAAAGACCATGGAATAGAGCAAAAATATTTAAAAAATAACAAGCAGAATAAAATATAATTGTTTATGGCTTTAGATTCATATATGAGGCGGTGAAAGTCAGTAAGTCAAGTGCAAAAACTACAATAATTCCACTATAAAATGAACAAATTATAATTCATAATAATTATCATGATATTGCAAATAATAATTATTTGCAATTCCACTATAAACTGAATGTGGAGATTACATTTTTGGCCTCAAATAAAAAAAGTTGAAAATGTGACTTACACCGCCTCATATATACACAGTTATGTACCCGGTTTGTAGGGTCCGCTAGATGTCGCTGTGTTCGCTGACGAGCAACTGTCTGAGATTCCTTCGGCACTGACGGAAACTCTTCTCTTTTGCAGCAAGAATCTGACTTGGCGAGACATGCAGCACATTGTGGTGCGGACGGCGAGACGCGCCAACCTGCACGCCAAAGATTGGAAGATCAACGGAGTCGGCAGGAGCGGTGAGTGAGTCACAAACTTTATCCACGACCGAATAGAAACTGAACCGTCACCTACCGTTCGACGGCCAATCGGATGACGCGATCTTCCGCTACAAGAGTGTCAAAATAGCCATATTTTCAGGAAGAGCTAAACAAGATTATGTCGAAATTTCATTTCTTATGAATTCCTTTTTTAGGAAATGCCTATGGTAATTTCGGTTCGAATCACTTCAGAAGGCAAAACTATATGCTATTGAAGTTATTTTCGATTTTTTGAATTTTAATTACTAGGTATGACCCTCTTCTAGTCACCTTATTTTGTCGACACGGACTCGAGGAAATACTGTCATATCTCTATGCTAATGCACGATCTATCGAAACTTTTCACAATACGAAGGAAAAAACATGAACATTAGAAAAAGATGCGAATTTATTTTCCCAAATAAAATTGAATGAACATTTTGATGCAACAACATTAGGCACTGACAGAAATCTTATTTTTCATCCTTCGCGCATCAGCCAGTTCCCACCCCTATTTGTGGAAGAGGGTCATCTAGGAGACTGCGTCGCTACTGGGCTCATAGCATTATGCGAGAATGAGAAGCACTTCTTATAGAGCATCGTGGTGCAATTATCTCAAAATCGAAAATTTCGGAGATGTAACACTCTTCTGGTACTAGAAGGTAACCCGTCATTTTGACGTCATAATGAAAAAGTATATGAAAGTTAAAAAATATCCCGAATCATCTAACAATATTGCATTTAATCCACACCTTGTAAAAGCAAACCCTTTCATTATTTTTTTATTTATTTAGTTTATCATGCGATTGGAGTAGTAGACTGCCATCCATTTTTTTACAGTTCACTACGCGATTCATTCACATTCAAGTTTGTTTACTTTCAGAATTCATCGCAAAAGTAAACAGATTTTTAAAAACTGTTAAATATACAGCTAAAAGCATCCATTTTTTTTTTGTTTCTGAATGTTTTATAGAAAAATAGGCCGAACAAACGTGATTTGATAGAGAAGATATTAGTTTTTAGGCAAGAAAAAATTCTGATCCATTCCTATAATTTACAATTAAAGATTGATTTCTGCGCATGCTCAGTGACACGTTTTGATGATAAACACGTCAATTCCGAGGAGTCTCTCTGTATCTCACTCTGCCATTTTTATTTTCATGATAATTATGTTTGTGAAATATAAGATTAAACCTCGTGGAAATTGTTTTTTTCGCGCTGTTTAATTATCGATAATTTGCAATTCTCAAAAAAAAAAAACCACTTTTCCGTTCGCCGGGCGCATTTGGCGTTCGTCCTGTTAAGTATCGCCATTGGTGAGTATGAAAAGTCGCCAACTTGACAACCCTAGGAAATCAATTTAATAGGTAATAGATGGACTAAATTTTGAAGAAGCATCGTCACACACGAAACGGTGGAAGAAAATGATAGATCAACGGGTATGAATCGTGTGAGAGAACACGATTGAGTTCAGAGACCCAGCTTTATAACCCCGAAATTCACATGAATGACAAACTTTATTAGCTTTCTTCACAAAAGATGACCCGAAAAAACACCGAGGCAATCGTACGTCCACCATTTGCAATCGTACCGGCTGAATTTCTGAGGTAAAGAGGTTCCTCTTCCAGACATCTCGAAGGACATTTCTGGCCTCCTGACTAATTATTCACCTAAAGAACAAAATGAATGCTTTCTGATACATTTTCTTCTTTCACGTACACATATCACGGGAGTTACAGTTAATTAAACAAAAGAGCCACATTTGGTGACATATTACTTGCACCCGTCTAACGGAAAAGTACCAAAAAAATTGCTTTCCGCGCCTCCCCGGTGGCATTTTTAAATCTGGCTTTAGACACGGGGCCGCTTCAACACATTCATTCGTTTCTGCGCATTAATTATGGTTTTCGACATTTGGCGACGAGTGTGTACTGTCTAGCCGTCCTGTTTTGAAGGATATAGACATAAATATTTTCTCAAAAATAATTTATTTCTCTGGTAAACAATATGCGTAGTAGCGTAGTTGCAAGACAGTAGTGAATGAAATAAAATATGTTACATCGCGCCGATTGGTGCATGAGTCTGGTGTTGAGGCGTCCGTTTTGTTTTGCAGTGAGCCATTCCTTCGGCTACGGCCTGATGGACGCCGGCGCCATGGTCAGACTGGCCAAGAAGTGGAGCCGGGCACCCGTTCAGAAGTTGTGCGAGATCAGATCGGACCACGCCGACAAGTAAGTCCACGATCATCTAGGACCATTTCTTTTTTCGCCACAAAAAAATACATTCCTTTCCATGTTTTTATTAACTCGCTTTCTCGTGTGTTTCTTGTGTCGAGTAAAAAAATTTGCAATCGATTTTCGACCAGCTAGACTTTTGAAACTTTTAGGATAGCTCAGAACTCGACGACGATGCATTTTTTTAATACTTTTATCTGTCTTTAAGCAGAATTGAATTAACTTTCAGTTATTTTTCGTTTTGTAGGCTGGTGCCGCCATCTGTCGGCCGGAACGGGAATGAAAAGTTAAACGCGAGTCAACTTCCGATTAACTTCGTTTCCTTTCAACGACGGGATAATTCATCAAAAAATTTTTTAAATAGTATTTATTAATACACAGAATTGTCAAGTTTATAGGATTCGACAGAAAATTTAAAAACATGGTATACAAAAAGTTCTTTTTATCTTGTGATTATTTTCCTCGACTTGATAAATATCTTAGATACAAAGTGGTACCGGGTCGAACAAAATATTATGCCGATAAATTTCCAGTTGACAGCCAATAAATTGTAAATCTTTTTCTACCTTAAAAATAACCTTAATAATATCTTAAATTAATATTACGTTAGTTAATAATTAAAATTAATTTTTTAAAAGAAAAAGGCGTGCCGGAGAACGGCTAGGTTCGAACCGCTAGCGTCAGAACAGAAGCCCACCGAGATAGCACCACGCTAAGGATCGTTGAAGACTTCGGCACGAAATGCGGTAGAGGACAGTAGCGGTTAACGATGGAGATCGTCAGGATTAAGCCCCCAACATTATTTCTACCGATCTATAAATATATCGAGGATTTCGAAAGAAAATCCAGCATGGCGTCGGTTTGGAAGGGGAACTTTTTAGTGACGAGCTTTGTTTGTGAAACGAATAACTCGAAGGCAAACTGTTGTCCCTTCCCAGGCTCATACCGGCCAAGAGCCACGTGGAGCTGTCGCTGATGGTACGCTGCGAGCACGTCCGGTACCTGGAACACGTCCAGGCCAAGATCACTCTGACGGCCTCCAGAAGAGGAGACATACACATCTACCTCACCTCGCCCAACGGAACCAGGTCAGTGGTGTCTTTACTCCGTGTAGGCGGAATTTAACCTTCTCCTTGCGGGGTGGGATGGCATGTATACGGGACCAAGAATGAATATATGTATATATGGTGATTCTTTTCTTCGAACAATGTCTGTCGAAAGCTATGAGGTTGGCCAAAAAGTTCATCGGGTATTAATAAATATTTGTAGTAAAAACAAAAGACGATTTTGATGTTCCCCCAATAACTTTACTGAACAACACGTTCACCATTTTGTTTCTGCCATTTTTAAGACAACCTCGTAATTTCCTCTTACGCCGCACAAATTCTTTTACATTTCTTGAAACAACAAAGCGTAATGTATTCCATCTGCAATATTGACACAATTTTGACGCGTTTTTTATTTCAATCCAAGATGTCGTTCGGAACGACGTTAGAGGCGCTACTGAAAACCGAACGAACTTTTTGGCCGACGAAATAAAAATGCGAAATGAAAGATTGGTCAAAACTTTGGGGCTGAATCTCGGGACGTCTTTTGCAGGTCGACCCTCCTTGCCCAGCGTCCGATCGACGGGTCGCGGGCCGGTTTCAACTCCTGGCCTTTCATGACCGTCCACAACTGGGGGGAGGACCCCGACGGCATCTGGAAGCTCGAGGTCCACAACGAAGGGAGATTTTACGGTGAGTGACCCGTTTCGAAAACAGTACTTGAAATTCGAATCAGTTGGACATTTTTTTTATAATGCATCCACCGAATCAATCGTGCTCGTTGCGAAATATTTTTTCAACTTTTGAAAAGTGATGAGACTAATTTAAAACTTTTTTTCGGAGTCGTGACAGTTAATAGAATGCTAGTCGGTGCCCGTCATTTATTTTCTAGATAGCAAATAAATGTACTAACAGGCAAATTACACTCGACACATCATTGCCGAATGTTGAAAACCATAATGATGCGCAGAAACAAAGGAATGTGTCGAAGCGGCCTCGCGCTTAATTTCTCATCTTGAGCCAGATTTAAAAATGCCACCGAACATGCGCAGAAAGCAATATTTTTTGTAAATAAATTAAATTATCGGTAATTAACCCGGGAGTAGTCGGTCTATTTGCCGCCGAAATCGGTTATCTTTCTGTAACCCATCTCCCCTTAAAGGTACAATGGAGAAACTCCACGTAGCTGACCTTGACTGTTTGTCCTGTTGTGTAGTAAAATTGCAAGTCATTCCTGTGTTTTCTCTGAATTGTATCGCATTTTAAAGTTCTTATCGGTCCGAATGACCGATAAGGACGGGTTAAAATGAACTCTTTATGTCTAGAAATGAGTTGAAACATTCTACCGTGCTTCAGCTACAAGCGAGGATGAAATCTTGCGGCTAAAAATAATCCTTTTTTCCCCCGGAAGCCTGTTGCTTATTTGATTTGCTTTCATTTTATTTGAAATACTTTAAAATTTCCTTTTCCCGCTTCTTCGTCTCATTTTCTATCTTTAAAATATGACTGTAGACCCTGTTTGAAAATATCTCTCGCTTGTGATCTGTTTGCTTTCATGTCTTTCCCAATGGCTAGATACATACCGCCTGCCTTATCCAATGCTTGGTAAGTGCTTCAAAACACTCGTAGCTTGTAGCTTTCGCACTCTTTCTCTGGGCCTTATCACACGGAGCCACCCCGGTCGCTTCTTGTGGCGGACCGTATGGAGCCACTGCACAGTTCCTAGGAAGTGCCTAGGAACCTCTAGGGACCTCTTCCTAGGGGAGGGTTCCTGTGGAGATGTTCCCCCTGTTTCACAAACCTAGACCTTCCTAAAAGAAATTCTGGCTCAAAATAGGCCTCCTCTTTGAGAGATAAATTGAAATAAATAAAAAATTCGCATAATGAAATGGAGGTTTATTTACATTTGACACGTATGTATGTATGTATGGATGGAGCTTATAATCTAATAAAAATTCTAATAAAATCATCTTCTTCACTCGACGAAGATATACCAAAAAAGGAACGAAATGATGACAGAGCACACGGAAGCTTCGCCACTCGGGTGGCTCTGTATGACGAGGCCCTCACTGTTACTGATGCATGATAACGAATGTCACGCATATTTCTAGATTCGTTCCGGCAACTGCATGTGTGAATTGTGTCAAAACCGAGTGTGCGACATAACACATTGGCGTCTCGAGTATCGACTGTTCAGTTGTGCATTCTTTCGGCCAAACGTCCAATTTTTCGTGCTTTTTTCAGGTCGCGCTTCTCTGAAAGAATGGTACCTGCACCTGTACGGTACGACGGAAAACCCGGACGACCCCCCGACCACCAGCGCGCCTTCGACCACGACTGCCATTCCGACCACAACCACCACAACCACCACCACGGTCAGTTCCACTCCGAAGCCGAGAACCTCTACGCCCAAACCTCGCAGTCCGCCGTTCAAGCCCACTTCCCAGTACTACCCGCTGACCACTGCCGGGGTCGAGGAGCGAGACCCCACCCTGGTGGAGGAAGACCCCAACAGCCTGGCGCAGGATCCGGGCACCAAGATGGAGATGCAGGAATCAGGTACGATGCCTTGGCTTCTCCGGAAGGGAGTCATATGCTGGTTTCGCACGCACCACAGACCTGCCTGTGCCTAACTTATTAATAGATTTCGTCCCTCTCACAACGAATGGAAGTCGCTTTTCGACTCGATAAATAGGTCTCGAATGCAAATTTAAATTACCTATAAATAAAGTGTCGATAGAAGGACCCGTTCTTTTCACAAACTGTATGCGGCAGCGAAGGTGCATGAGAGGATATTAAAAGCTCGACGACCTCTGATATATAAAATTCATAGATACCGATTTCATCGATACTTAACGAGGTGTATACCTTACGTATAAGAGATGTAAAATTGTGAAAAATTTCCTTTCGAAATCAATTGCAGGTATTAAAAGTAGAGTTTAGTAATATGATCTTTGAAGAAATATTCCTTTTTTGTGATACTTTTACTTTCGTCGACTGATTTATTTGATGAAATTCCGCCGTGACTCTGCTGTCCGTCGATTACTGTATACACTCTGTGTTAATAAATGTGTTAAACGTCCATTGCGTGTGCGTGTGTGTTGTACTCTGCCGGTTTGTGGTGTTTCATTTTAAAAGCTCCGGTGTATGTTTCGAGAGCTGTAGCAGAACACACTACACTCGACTTCTAAGCTTTTAAGTGTCCACGCAGTTGAAATAGAGACAGAATCAGTCGAAATAGTACAGCTTTCATTGAAATAAAATTATTGCTTCGGCAGATATACAAAATTAAAACAAAACGTACTTTAAATGTCGAATTCTAATTTAGTTAAAAACAAAATATCGAATTTCCATAGCATTTTTTTATAAGTTGAATTGTCTTCTTCGAAAGTAATCTTTACAAAATGCGCGTTTGTTAAAAAAAAAAATCAAAATTTTGTATGTTTGCACGGCATGACTTGAACGAATCACGGGCGTCACAGAGTGATGAAAAAGATTGCCAGCGACGAAATTTGACGGGAGGGAGAATGCAGTACTTCCATTTTCGTTATTAATGCGGTTACAGTGATCAATGCGTCACTTTTAGGGATTCCCGATACCTTTAAAGATAATCAGAAATAAAGGAAGACGAAACTTTTTGTAACTACATTCGTGTTCACAATATATATATGCCACGACCAAAGTCCGAAATCTGGCCACTTCTAGCATCGGCCGAGTCACCGAAATAATCGAGAATTTACGACTTGTTCGGGATTTATCCGACAATCGATGGCCAGTTGTGGAGTTGCCCGACAAAAATTGTCCTTTTGTCTTATTTTTTTACCCGACTGAAGGGATTTCGACTCCGCAAAACCTCTAGCTTCGGACGCCTTTTCTTGGACGAATCGCGAATTGGCCGCTGAGGGTCGAAGGAGTCGTAAGTTGTCGATTATTCGGGGCTCTGGCCGTTGCCAGACTTGGAACTTTGACATATAATGCAGTGTGTCCCAAAAAGAATGGTGATAGACAATCTGCGAAGCATTGTAGATGTCCGAGTTTCTTAAGACTTCGACAGTCGGCCAGACGCGACAGAGAGCATCCGGCTCGAGTTTAAATGGGACACGAATTGTATTTTTACATAAAACCTCCAAAATAGGGTAAAACCATGGGGGTTAAAGTTTGGAGACGCGACGAAGCTTTAAAGAATTGTGACGTGTTAATATCTGTGATGGATGCGGGGAAATTAATGGATCTTTCTTTTTCTGACACACTGTAGATGAGAGCGAGCGGAAGAAAAAAACGGAAGGACTGTTCGCGGAGTTCAAAAAGCTCTTCGTAAAATTTTGGAATTCGGAGGAGTAGTTGGCGGAAGAAACGGACCTTAAAAAAACAAACAAACTCGATTAATATCCTTTGAAATTTAACATGTTGTGATACCTCGGCCGGGCGAGAAGAAATATTTTCGAGAACAAATTAAAGGTTGTATTTTTACGTTGTCTTGTGTGTGCTTGCTTTGTGTTTGCGCATCGATCATTCGCTCGCCCCTCGGATACACCTTCGCGTCCTACGTGCGTACGAGTGACCGTTTAGAACGTCTGCTTTGAGACCGTCGTTTGAAGCTCGTATTCTTTTTCGAAAGCATTTTTGAAGATTTTTTTTAAATACAAGTCTTATTCGTCCACAAAATACTTATTTGGGAATTCTTCGATGTAGTAGAAAACAATATTAACACTTTCGAGGGCAACAAGCTCCCCCGTTTCTAGGGTGCACATTTTTTTTTTTCCCGATTTCCTCTAACCTAAAAAATCTCGGAAAATTTTCTAACGAAAGGTTGCAAAATGTTTTTAGTTCTTCAATCTGATAACAGATGGCAGTAGTAGTAACTATTTTTAAAAAAGGGCTAGGTTGCACTGTGCAAACAGCGCCCCTCAAAGGGTTTTTCTCATTTTATAGTAAAATATTAAAAAAAAGGCACATTGAAGGTCCCTTAATTTATTTTGTTGGTGTTTATCTTTTTTTCGATCCATGTGACTTATTTTGTTTTTTTTCTTTTTCTGTTTCTGTTTCTCTTTTCGGCATACGCTCGTCAGGCTCTCTGTCCGGTGGTGCGGTGCGGTCGGGAGGTTTTCCTTGCCCTGGTGTCCACCTGGTGCTGTTCTTCCTCCTGCGCTGGACGGTGGAGGTGTGCCTAACGCACTGCCTACCTTTGCAATAACAACTCGCCCCCTTTCGCGCCACACAAAAATCTCTCTCGCCAGACACTGCCTTTGGTTTGACGAGTGCCACAACAAATCTCTCCGAAGCTCACGTCTATACGGGGGACGAGTGCGGCAACAGAAGAATAATTACAAGACTCTTTACATACCACCTTTTTTAAATCTCATATCAAACAAAAAAGAAATGTCTTCTTCGCGAGCTGCAAACGAATTCTCATCTTCCATAGTCAATTATGGATTTCAAAATTATAAATTATAATCTATAATTTGAAATCGACGAATTTCGCAGAGGAAATATAGCACGTGGGATAAATATAAATTATCCCATTTCAATGAAAACGTGATATGCTCGGTTCACTATCACGTTAATAGATATCCCGTAGCGCAGTCACTTTTGGCTCCAGACGCTACTCGTATTTTTACGTAATGGATTTTAAAATATGGAATAAAGATGGCTGAAAGTATTAAAATAATGCATCGTCATGTCGTGTTCCGAGCTATTCTAAAAGTTTCGAATGCCTAGCTAGTCGGGAAGTTAGTTAAAAATCGATTGCGAGATTTGTACCAGACAAACACACGCACGAACGAGAAAGCAAGTTAATAAAAACTCGGTAAAAAGAGAAATCCGTCTTTCAGGATTCATCAACTGTTTCGAAAAGGTTTTGCAGCCATTCATTTCTGATTATGCCGGCGAGTCGTGATGTAATATGCATGTTTATATCGGCCGTGCTGTATATCTCGGAGGGTGTACACCTTTATTTTTTAATCGAGAAATGATTTCTTTCCTCAAAGTGTCCATACGTAAAGAAAATTCTCGAACGCTTTGGCAATCAAAAATTTATCTATAAAATTTATAATTCTGTCGACGACACGAGAAACGCCATTTTTTTTCTTCTCTTACAAATTTTTGCTTGGACGAAAATCAAAATTTTTACACTCCGTCGAATTTTACGAAGACGCTTTGAGCCCGGACAAAATTTCGTACAGAGCTATCCTTTCAAAAACGTCGAAAATTTCCATTCCAAAATAAATAGGCCTGAAGCAGGGTAAACGAACGGGGTGCAGCATAAACGAATTTGGACCAGCCCCGTCGTCATTATTAAAAAAAAAAAACGTTGTTTCCATTATTTGATGTGTCGTGCCCCCTTAAGTGAAAATAGTACGTTTCGAAACCGATAGAATAATATTTTGTCCCGCATTCCTTTAAAACTCAGTTTCTACCGTGTACGAGCTTCTTGTTTTCTGTTAATTTTTGTCGTATCGAGTGAAACTCGTCTCCGATTCGACGGAGCCGATGCTTTTTCGACACGGAGGAAGTTTCGCTGCAACGACCCTCTCTGTTTTGTTTTTGCTCTCTCTCTCTCGGTGTTCATATATCGACGTCAAAGATGTCGTGTAAATATCGCTGCAGTCACTACTTTGCAGATTTGCATTCGATTTTTTTGTCGCTGTATTCGGACGGATGCAAATATTCCTTATTCTGGCGTGGAAATGAGCCGACCGCTTCGTAGACGCGGAATTGAAAGTTCCGTCGAGAAAGAGTCGTTCTAAAATACTAATACGGGTATTTTCGTCTCGAAATGGAGTAGGAATACGTGCTCATGCGCGTGACTGACAAGACGCTCTTAAGAGGCGTGCGTGAGAGATTGAGGGTACGAGGAAAGAGAACGCACTCGAGTATTATGTACATATTTTGCACTTCAGTATTATTTTAGAGATATTTTTTTTATATTTATGCTGTCCCAGTCTCTGATTCGAGAAGAGTCGTTTCTAAGAAAGATTCTGCAAATTCTCGTACCTGACTCGTACCGAGTTCTGGGCTCAGAATGTTGCAGAGTCACGTATTAGAATCACGGCGAGAGAGTATTTATTTTCCTGTACATATTGTCGTACGAGTTTTGCCGATGTACACATTCTCCGGGCTAAGACTGATTGTCGATATTCAGCAATATTTTACTTATTTTTGTGTATTCATTACGTTTTGTTATTCGACGATACCCGTGTCAATTTTTATACGAATTCGTTGTAAATACGAATAAATTTTAACATTTTGCTTTTCCTTTGTGGATTTTTTTATTCTTACTAGTTCTCGAATGTTATTCTACACCTATCGTACGTTACGTTGTCTATAACAGGTTGTAGCTACCTTCTTTAATTGGGAAGTTGGATTTGTTCTGAGGGTTCCGTTATTGAGCATGACAACTCGGTAGTGTCAGATATTGCTGCTTTAAAAGATTGGTTTTTCGTCGATTAGCTACAAGGGAACATTTCTTGACGAACGCACCGGCAAAATGGCCCGACACAATACCACCAGCAGGGTAAGCCTGTTAGATAATACCTGTTCAAGTGATCCCTCAAAAGTGTTAAACTCAAGTCTCGTACAATAAAATGGAGCCCCGATAATAAAAGTGACTAACTGACTTCGAACAGTGCGACAGGTTGACGCGAGCGCGTGTACGTCGCCAATTCTCAAGATGAGCCATGTTCTTGGCGACTTATCGCCCGGGTTGGGGTCAGGAAAATCGGGAGTAGTCACAGAGGACTGGTGTCAGGTTTACAGCATGACAACGAGCGACACGATGGGGAGCAACAAACCTGGACGTCTGTCCCTCGATTTGAATCCCCCGATCACTTTTTGTAAGAAACGACGCTGTTCTACTGTTTTGTCCTCCGATATCCTGTTTGCGCATGCCCGACGTTCTACGCCACTACTTTAATAAAAAACCCTCGTATTACACCTATAGTTACTTCCTATAGTTAGACGTGACAGGAAGCTGCCGGCATTATGAGGTTTACGAACGTCGGTCCGTCGTTATTTTTTCGCTACTGTCGGAGAAGAGGGGGGGTCCAAAGATTACGATCTTCGAGTGACTCAAAAGGGCGAACGTGAGAAACAATTTTCCATTCGTGTCAGAAGATTCAAGTTTACGTCGATCAATGTCCCCGAAAGCGAACAATTTCCTCCATGAAATGATGTACCAGAAGATCGAAACAGACGAGTGGTCAAACTTCAGGCCGGTAAGTAATTGGACTAATCTAAAGTATGAATATTTTGCGGTCGTTTCGTAGGCGCGAGAATATTTTGCAGTCCAGTACCCGTGTGACGTCATCTGCGGATCTCTGATGAGATTTCCTTTTTTTTACAGTTGGGTACGATTAGTTGCGTTCGGGCAATCCCACGTGTCACAGTGACGGAGGTCGTATCTGTAACCGAGACGGGTCGGATTCTGCATTCTTGTCGGCCTACGAACGACCATAAGGATTTTCACGACCCACCTTCGATCTTCGGTTTCACTCGATAACCCGGAAGAGTAGGTTTGACATTCTTTCGAACAGTCATTTCCGATAAACATTTTCTGGGTACTTCCGCGTTTATAATACCGACCTCGGACATTCTCAAAGTTGAGTCCGTCCAGAAATTTGTGTTCTGTGTCGTTCCATTCTGTTAGGAAAACGAACCTTAAAAGGGCTATCTAAAGTTCAGTTTATTAGATCACTTACTCGTATTACTTTCCGACATTCATGCTATCGTTTTAGACTGACGTAGAACTGGATATCCAACGAGTGATGGCGTCACAGCAACCTTGACGTCATACAGCTGAGAAATGTCGTTTTTCGCTTATTTTCCCCGTGGTTTGTTATTTTTCCTTTTCCCGAGTATTTTATGTCAGTGTCATGTTACTGGCTCGTATAAGTACTGCTCCAGTTGGAGCGAAAGGCAGCACACGCAGTTGAACTCGTGAGCTAGTGAGGTTCGTGCGTCAGAAGTCTCTGTGTGGGATTGTGTTTTGGTCATACGAATGTTTTAAGTTATTGCTTTTAATACTTTTAAATGTTTACTGAAGTTCCGAATAAACTTAATTATTTTAACTGCAGTCTTGCTGATTTGTAAACACACCTCATGCCTGACCAGTGAGTGATCTTCTATTGTCACTCTCCGTGACTGACTGACTGACACACACACACACACACACACATATATATATATATATATATATATATATATATATATATATATATAGATAGATAGATAGATAGATAGATAGATAGATAGATAGATAGATAGATAGATATAATAGATATGTATATATAGATATGTGTGAGGAATGTGCCACTGTTCGTGCCACATTAGAGAGTTGACTGTGTGTCTCTTTTATCCCTTTAGAGTGCCCGCGCGGCTACTTCTCGTACCAGGGTCTGTGCGTCCTGCAATGTCCGTCCGGCCACTACGGCTCGGCCGTCGGCCACTACCGCAGCGCCAGCGACCAGCTGACCGCCTCCAGCTGCCTGCCGTGCCACTACAGCTGCCTCGACTGCCACGGGCCCAGCGACTACCAGTGCGTCGCGTGCCACGGCGACGCGACGCTGACCGACGGCTACTGCGAGCCCCGGCAGCTGGCCGACGAGCTGAGGGGACTCGTCGCCTGGAACGACGTCGTGGTGGGGGTGTTCGCGGCCCTCGGACTCGTCACCGTCGCCCTCACCGTCTACGTGGTGGTGGCCCTGTGGCCGCCCCCCTGCTGCCGCAGGGACGGGAAGGAGTACGTCTGCGTCGACAGGTCCGTCGTCGCGCCCTACTTCGACAGCGACGACGAGCTATAGCTCTTCCGCCACCTCTCAAAGTCCAAGAAGTGTTCTGCCGGGTGTTCGACCTTTGTCAGAACAAAGGACGAACAAAGGTTGGAGTGTCAAATCACAGTAAATGTGTTCGAAATGATTTCCTCTGGGACCGAACTCTTTTTATCAGATTAGTCTACGAAGTGTGTGTGTGAGACGAGTAATTGCACGAAGGATGTTCATCGAGCGTATGGGGATTATCGACTTTTTTGTTGAGATATCCCCGAAGGAAACAAATCCGGCGAACGCGGTGGCCAGAGTCCTTCGGAAATGACACGATCGTCGGAAAAATTCAGTTAAAACTTCAAAAATTGTCCCGTGACGTGTGACGAGTCTTGCTGCAACCGACGAGGATTACCCGTCATCGTTTTCCGAATAATCTCGTACCGAGTGAAAAGTGCAATGTATATTTTGTTATCGGGGGAATATCGAAGGATGTGATATTAGGAAGTTATCTCGGAGAGATAATCGATTGGAAATATTTATATTAAATACTACGTCCGGAACGCTTTCTCTGTGTGTTCACTCATAGCGTGGTGACACGCGTGTTCATTTCTCATAGGTGTCATTTCTATCGACGTGTCGATGCGGGAATTTTAACGAGCAAAAATCGGCGCGCATTCATTCCAATCACACGGACAGACGGGTGGCTTCACCCTCTATTTTGCAATCGGTCTCTGCTTCGATGGAACCACGCGTGCATTTAACTTCTCTGCTTCGAGGCGTGGGAATTCGGAGGTGGCATAGGACACCGAGGGAGACCCCCCCCCCCTCTGGGCGGCCCTGATCTATCATATCATTTTAAACCCCGATATCTCACGATGCATATCTGTCTAAATAGTTCGTTTCGCATTCGACAAAGCGGTGTCGAACGATTTCGATGTTGTTGTACTGGAGACACCAGTGTAAGACGTTCTTCATTGTTGACTAGAAGAAAGCCTCGTTCGAATGGTTATTCACATGTTTTTAAGATAATAAATTGTTTTGATCTTGTTAAAAGTTTTGTTTTTATCGAGTCTTTCTTTCTTTCTTTCGTGGATCCGACGGATGGGAATAATTTGATTTTTCGGTTAATTGCTCGGTCGAACTGGAAATTGAAACAGTTTACGCCACTGCCCACTAGATGGCAGCAGCAGAAGAGAGCGTTTCTCGAAGAGGCATCGTGAAATGAATAGGGCTATTGTAACGAATATACGAGTCGATAGCCGTGTTATTCCCACCCGTCGGACTGTTTGTGTTATTATAATCCACTACGTGTCGGATTATATTCTGTCGAGTATAGATTATAAAATATCCCGACGAAGCATCGTCGCGAAATACTTTCACGTGCGACTACAGATTGTAGCAACAGAGCCTGACTAAGGCAGGGGCCCCCACATCAGAGAGGGGCCCTCAAATCGATGCGGCATGCATCGAAAAGAGCTTTTTAGCCTATTCTCTAAGTGCATAGGGTATTTTTCGTTAACTAATTCAAATTGCTAAAAATGTCTCTAAATATAAATTTAAATAGCATTTTTGTCAAATTTTGGCTCTTCAGATGTGCTATATCCCTTTTAATGATTGACATAGAATTGTCAGAAAATCAACAAAATGGACAGAACGATATTTCGTCTGACCATTGGATGGGGGGATTTTATAGCTATTTTAGGTTCTAGTCAATTTCCTTGTAATATATCGATAATGAGGTGAAAAATTTAAATACCTCCACTAAGTTCGGTTCTTCATTACTGAAGTAGTGAAGCAGAGGGGGCCCCAACAGAAGTTTTTGCCCCGGGCCCCAATTAGGCTAAGTCGGGCCCTGTGTAGCAACCGATCCACGAGTCAACTACGAGACAGTTAACAGGTTGCAGCCGATAAGACACAGTTATTCCATATCCCCCTTTTAAATTGTAAAGTTATAAACTAGTACGTCGTAGCAAAATTTCTCATACATGCATATATATACACTGTGGCAAAATTATAGCAACCGAACTTGAGAAGCAGTGTATTTGAAAACGACATTTTTAAGAACTTGATTGTGAAATCGTGGTTTATAAAATAAAGGAAGGCGTTTGAATATGTCGGTGTAGATGAGATACGTAGTTACTATATATTGTTAGCGACGAAAAGTGACGCAGTAATTGATTTCTACTTGAATGGGTAGCTTAATTCAGCCGAATAATTTTATTTCGGTGGTATCATCATCTTGGAAAATCAAACCCAGAGATAATCTCGATGCCAAAACTGAAATGACAAAGATATACAATAAAATTAATAAACATACAATAATTTAACAATAAATTACAAGAATTCAAATATATTTGCAGTCGAGTCGGGAAAATAAAATGAATCGTACATATTAATAAGAACACAAAGAACTTTTTAAATTTTTGTTTTGATGTATTTATTACTGGGGATTTTCTAAAAATAAACATCCGAATTATTTGAACTTTTTATACGAATTAAAATTTGGAAAGAAGAGTGTTTAAAAACGGCAGCGAGTGAAAAAATGAATCGGAGTATGCATGTATTACATTTAAAAGGGATAAATTGTAAAGCGTCTAAGTTTTCGATGTGGAAAGGGGAAAGGCTATAAAATGGTGGCGCCATCTCGTAGAGAAATGTGAACTACTCCGGTCTTGGGGATGGTTAAAAAGGATAAACAAGGATGGATTAAATTTGAGCATTTATGAATTGAAGTTTTAAATTTGAAAGGAATGTGAGAGGTGTAGAGACGGCGTCGTGGGACGGAGGAACGGAGCATGAGAGCAAGTTTCTGAAATCGATATGTAGCCATGAGAAAAATGAAATTTAAAGAATTTTTTAATATTCATGAACGAAATTTTGAAAATGTTTTAAAGATTATTCCAAAGAAATGTGGGTATTTAATAGTTAATTTTGAATCGGTTTTCTAAGGAAGTCGAACCCAGTTTTTAGTTTGTAAACAGTATCGGGAAGTCAAGAAATTTCAAAAAATGCGAAATGCTCTAAAAGTGTTGTTTTTGTGAAAAAAGAGATTTAAAGTTTGTCACGAATGATTTTTCGCTTTGGAAAAATAAAAAACAATTCGGGTCCTAGAGTGAAGTACACAATGAATATTAGAATAAGAAAGATTTTGTCTAAAATGAAAGGTCTAAAGTGAGCATTCGATGAAGTAAAATTCGAAATGTAAATATCGATAAAGAATGAAAAGAGTTTCTAAAATAGTGCAGGAAATAGTGAATCTTTTTTAACGATGATGAGTTTGAGTTTGATCGAAGAAAGGGAATATTAAGTGGAGATATTTGATAAATTTTGTGTATATGATAAACACGAAGTATGAAATGTCTAATTCCTGTTTTATAATAATAATAATAATAATCATTAGAGAGATGTAAAATGATGTCTAAAGTGAGCATTCGATGAAGTAAAATTCGAAATGTAAATATCGATAAAGAATGAAAAGAGTTTCTAAAATAGTGCAGGAAATAGTGAATCTTTTTTAACGATGATGAGTTTGAGTTTGATCGAAGGAAGGGATATTAAGTGGAGATATTTGATAAATTTTGTGTATATGATAAAGCGACGTGTTTATATTGCAGAAGTATGAAATGTCTAATTCCTGTTTTATAAATAATGATTAGAGAGATGTAAAATGGTGGCGCCATCTCTTAATCTTGGAGAGAGTTATCAGGAGAGACAGTGCGTGGGGAATAATTTTATAAGTGAAATGAAAAGAGAGAACGAGATGTGGCTTGTGCGCATGTGCGTGGGTTTTCACAAAGAAGAGAGAAATGATGAGAAATGATCCGAGGTAGTAGTAGTGGTCCAGCGCACGCGCATTCTTTGGAAACGTCCTACCGGCAGCTGTTTTAGGGCTGAAAGACGTATGTACGCATGTGCGTAGGGTTTTAAAAGAGAATGAGAAATGATGAGAGATGATCCGAGGTAGTAGTGGTATCGCGCATGCGCATTCTTGGGGAATATCGGACCGGCAGCCCTTTAGGCTGAAACGCGCACGAATTGAGTAAATTGTACGCGAAAAGTGGCAACTCGACGGTTTGTTGTCATCCCAGCGTGGAGAAATACATTTCGTCCACGGGATTTAACGAAAGTTTCCACGAGAATACAGTCTCGCAAAAATGGGAATTTCGTCAAGAAGAGGAAAACTCCCGTTTTCCTATTTCTTCGCGGCCAAAAAAGTGAATCGCTCGGACGTTGCTTTCGAAACTTGACAGCAATAGCCCGGCGATCACTCATTTAGCCAAAATTCATTTACAAAATTATATTCCCAGACAATACAATACAAAACAATACAACATACAATTTTCAGAGACGCACGAATGCTTAAGGGAACGGTGGACCTTTATTTCTCGTCGTTGTAATACTGATTGTGTTATTGTAAACATTTCTGTACATTATTAGTACCGAAATCATTTTTTTTAGAGTAAAAAATCATTTACCAAATACTTCTACAAAGTAATTTATAATCGGTAATAAATATTAAATCTGTTTTTCTCGAACCAGATTTTTCGAGGTTTTTACATTTTTTAAATGCTGCTTCAAAATTCGTCAAATTCATAAGGAACAATTCTGATGCCGTTTACAAAAAACTGGGTATGCATTTTACAATTCCACTTCGTTGAGGTAATTCAATTTCATTTATAACTTTTCAAAAGACAAAATTTTCGTCAAAATCGGGATGGAATTCACCAAAAAAATTAACTATTCGAGGGAATTCATACCCAGATTTGTATGTTATACAGTTTAAAGAGATTAAAATGCAAAATCGAGGAAATATCTCAAAAATTAAGTAGCAATTTTAAAATCTTGTTTACAAATTTCAAATTTTTTAAAATATCTTAAAATTATAATCAGATTGGAAATTTCTTTTAACGTATTCTATTTATTTATAGTGAAAATGTACAAAATTTCGTATCTCTATGATTGAAAAGTAAAAAAAGTAAATTTTCGTGTCCACCTTGCGTATCATATCGTTTCTATTCTCGTGCTGTTGATAGACAAACCTACGGATTTCTGTCGAGAGTGACCGTTACTTTTTATATTTCTGCGACGGCGCGCCTGGCGAAAAGTGGGGGGGCATTCTCATCGACTCTCCAGAGAAATGGTATGGGGTTTCTCTTTTTTTTTTTATTTGGAGGGGGGGGGGGGGAGGGCTTTCTTCTTCTTTTGCTCGAGGGAACTTTTGAAAAGGGATTGGTGGGTTTCAATTTTTTTTTTTTATTTGTTTACATTTTTTGTGGGGGGGGGGAGAAGGGGGCAAATCTAAATTTAAGGGGCTTCCCTAGAAATGGTATTTGGGGTTTCTTTTTTTGGGAGGGGGGGGGGGCTTTATTCTTCTTCTTTTGCTCGAGGGAACTTTTGCAAAGGGTAAAAATTAGGTTTCAATTTTTTATTTATTTTTTGTGGGGGGGGAGAAGGGGGCAAATCTAGATTTAAGGGGCTTCCCGAGAAATGGTATGGGTGTTTCCTTTTTTTTTGGGGGGGGGAGGGAGGGGGGGGCTTTATTCTTTTGCTCGAGGGAACTTTTGCAAAGGGTAAAAATTAGGTTTCAATTTTTTATTTATTTTTTGTGGGGGGGGGGAGAAGGGGGCAAATCTAGATTTAAGGGGCTTCCCGAGAAGTGGTATTTGGGGTTTCTTTTTTTTTGGGGGGGAGGGGGGGCTTTATTCTTTTGCTCGAGGGAACTTTTGCAAAGGGTAAAAATTAGGTTTTAATTTTTTATTTATTTTTTGTGGGGGGGGAGAAGGGGGCAAATCTAGATTTAAGGGGCTTCCCTAGAAATGGTATTTGGGGTTTCTTTTTTTTTGGGGGGGGAGGGGGGGGGGCTTTATTCTTTTGCTCGAGGGAACTTTTGCAAAGGGTAAAAATTAGGTTTCAATTTTTTATTTTTTTTTTTTTTTTGTGGGGGGGGGGGGGGGGAAGGGGGCAAATCTAGATTTAAGGGGCTTCCCGAGAAATGGTTAGGGGTTTCTTTTTACAGGGGGGGGGGGGCTGCTGCTTTTTTTTTGCTCGAGGGAACTTGCGAAGGGATTATTAGGTTTCAATTTTTTTTAATATTTCTTTTTATATAAATTTTATATAAATTATTCTTACGACAGTGGGGAAATTGTTAGGGTTTTTTTATTTTGGGGGGGGGGGGGTGTTAGGTTTTTTTATTTTTGCGTTGGAGCACTCAAAAACTCGTACCTTTTTAAAGGCGTACGTAGCAGAAATTTTGAATAATGATTCTTCTTATGCTAGAGTTAGGGGGTTTGTGGGGGAGGGATCTTGCCTCCCCCCTCCAAAAAAAAAATATCAAGAAATTATAAAAATGATGTTAAAATAGGGCCGTTGAGAGTGAAAATTTACATTTTTTATTTTTATTAAAGAAATAAAAAATTGAGTTAAATAACGGAACGCGTTTTTGGAACTGGAAATTCCGGAAATATGCATTTTTTAAACTGTACGACCACAGGAAAGCACATAAATACAAAAAATAGAAATTCGTTATGTGAGGGGAGGGGGAATAACAATTCATTTAAATAAATATAAAATTTTGTTAAATATATCACATTATATAATACATTAATATATATACACTATA
The DNA here is from genome assembly GCA_907164885.2 of Dolomedes plantarius. Classification (NCBI taxonomy): domain Eukaryota; kingdom Metazoa; phylum Arthropoda; class Arachnida; order Araneae; family Dolomedidae; genus Dolomedes; species Dolomedes plantarius. Next base: position 55,091 of record OU015497.1, on the reverse strand, counting down.
TTTTGGTATAATACATTTTGGTTAAATATATCAGAAAACAAAAAAATGAAGTTAAATAACTTTCGGTTTAGGTGTTACCCATAAATAAGTTAATTTTAAAACCGAAATTATATTCAATTGACACTTTTCGAAACAGGAACCGCGTCTAATCGATCTTTTAGCATAATGTTAAACAAAGCTTACGCTGACTAGACAAGGTTTTAAAGAATCGCACAAATATTCAAAAAAAATCACACTACAGAAGCCATACTTGAAACGACCGCGGTATAAAAGGTTTAAACACTCGTCTACCAGTAAAAATCGAAACGGAATCTTTCAATATAACAATAAATATATAATATAACAATATATATAATTAAATAATACTATTAAAAATATTGGAATACTTCGTTCGCTCGTTAGGCATAGCTGAACCGAAAGCAGATCAAATCGAAGAATTCATTTACATATGACGTTGTTGAAAGGCGATACACACAAAGCTAAATACACTCATGGACAAAAAAATTAGCGCACCAAGAAATAATTGCGGGATCGTAACGAAACTTGCAATGAAGGTACATGTCGGGGAGATATGCAAATGATTAGAAATGCAGCGTGATTGCGCATTACGTATAGCCGGTAGAGGGCGTTGAACATCGTACTCTGTGGAGTATTGGACCCCCTCTAGCGCGAATGCATAATGTGATACGACCGGGCATTGAGTCATACAAGTTCTGTATGATGTCTTGAGACATTTCGTTCCATATTTGCTGTAACCTTGCCTCTAGTTCTTTCAAACTCATGGGGTGCCCAACTCGTCGTCCCTAATGATCCCAGATATGCTCGATTGAAGACAAATCTGGGGATCGGGCAGGCCAAGGAAGGGTAGTAACAGTGCGGAGACAGTCTTGTGACACCCTTGCCGTATGAGGCCGAGCATTGTCTTGTTGAAAAATGGCTCCTGGGAGCCGTTGCATGAGTGGCAACACATGTGGTTGCAGGATTTCATGAACATACCGCTGGGCTGTCATGGTGCCACGGAACAGTACTAGGGGTGACCGTGTATTGTAGGCAATGGCACCCCATACCATCACACCAGGTGTGGGAGCGATGTGTCGCTGTACAGCAAAGGCAGGATTGAAGCGTTCACCACGGGCTCTCCACACACGAACACGATTGTCATCACTGCCGAGATTGAATCTGGATTCGTCGCTAAAGACGACCTGGTTCCATTCCACTGCAGTCCAGTTTCCTCGTGCGCGGCAAAACTCCAAACGGAATCGTCGATGGGTAGGCGTCAAGGGCAGCACACGTAATGGGCGCCGCGATACTAACTGTCCTTCATCCATGCGCCTTCGTATGGTTCGAGAAGACACAGAGGCCCCTAGTGAAGGTGCTACCTGTGCCTGGATGGCGGCCGATGAAGCAGTTGGCTGTACGCGTGCATTTCTTACGATGTGGCGGTCTTCTCGACGACTGGTCTGTCGAGGGCGTCCTGAGCCTGGTCTTCGTGTACATGACATCTCTCGGGTCCACTGGTTCCAACACCTCCTCACAACACAATCAGAGCGGCCTAATTGACGAGCTACTCGCCTAGCTGACCACCCAGCTTCCATCATCCCGACGATTCTCCCCCTCTCAAACTGCGACAACTGCTTATATTGTCTTCGATCACGGAGAAATTTCATGTCTATCTCAGCTCTTCCTTTGTAAATGATTCAGCACACTCAAACAAGCTTTGGTTACCTGTTTTATACTCCACAGAGTACGATGTTCAACGCCCTCTACCGGCTATACGTAATGCGCAATCACGCTGCATTTCTAATCATTTGCATATCTTCCCGACATGTACCTTCATTGCAAGTTTCGTTACGATCCCGCAATTATTTTTTGGTGCGCTAATTTTTTTGTCCATGAGTGTATATTATAGTAAATACTACTCATTTTACTCAGAGTTAGCTGAATCCTGAACCGAAAGCAAAGATTCAATTTTATACATACATAAAATTATTACATAATAAATACAAAAAATTCAGTGTCATTTTTGCTGTACGCTCTGTTCTGAAACCGAAAGCAGAGATCAAGTTGTTGAAAGGGGAAAAAAAAAATCGAAAAAAAACATACCGAATATCTAGATATAAGGGATTTAAGCTAAATATATAATATTTTACTCAGAGTTAGCTGAATCCTGAACCGAAAGCAGAGATCAAGATAGTTCGACACGAAGTATCTACAAGTACATTACATAACATGCAAAAATTATTACATAATAAATACAAAAATTAATATACATAGAGTCATTTTTCTGTTCTGAAAACCGAATGCAGAGTGGAATCAAAAGAATTCATTTAGATATCACGTTATTTTAGAATTTTAAAATGCCATGTAGAATGCAATGAAATCGAGTCGATATCGGAAAAAATCATACACGAAACGACCAGAAAAATATCAAAAACCAAACATTAAAACATTTAACCAAACATTTTAAATACTATATATATTATACCGAAACTATTACGTATCAAATAATAAATTACGTATCAATAAATTCGTCAATTATTTGATTAAAAATAGGCTCTATTACTTATCTGTAACACGTGTTCACAATTTTTTAACACGCCACTCAGTAACGGCGTGATGAAAAAGAAACAGAAATTCATAAATTATAAATGAATTATGAATGAATTATGAAATATGAGCAATTTTATAAGCGTAATTTTCTGAAGATTGGTTGAATAACGAAAGGAAAAATTATCGAAATTGACTTACCGTTCTCGATTAAAACGTCGCTTAATTCACGACACGACTACCGTCGACTGACTGAATTTCTTCTGTCCGCCCTCTGGCGGCAGAAAGGTGAAAGTATCGTTCGGATAGGTTTAATATTCTTATAATCTTCTTTCGCGTACCGGCAGCTCGTGGTCCAGGCGGCAGCGCGCGCATTAATGTTACCCTTTCTCTCTCCCTTAGGTTGCAGGTTCGAATCCCGGCCATTCGGTGAACCAGTTTAGGTTCAAGGGCGCATTCCATGGGGCAGTACCATGCACTTTCTCCGGGTTGGCTTGCCCGGCTTTTCTTCTCAGGGCTGTCAGCCCGGAGGATCTGCGGAAGTACATAGTCCACGTGGAATGGCCAGCTCAAGCCGAGTGGCCATTTTGCTAAAATCTGTAAAACTTCTTTTCCAAAAATTACTTAATTAATCCTTATGTTTCGGGAAGTGACACTATCTTTGAACATATTTTATCTTTCAGAGTTACAGACCAACTTCAACTCACTAAACATTTCTCTCTTTACTTTAAAGAAATCATGTCTCCAGTAAATCTAAATCTTTTAGTAAATTTCTCAGTACGCTCTTAATTTCAATTTAGTTTATTTTCAATCGATAATTTTAATAAACATTTCTGATTCCTGCGATAATTTCACATAAAGAAAATGACCGGTGAAATGTTTTCCCAAGCATTAATAATAAAAATATCTATAAAAATAGCTATTATATTATAAAAATAATAAGCTTAATATACTTATTATAAAAATTAAAGAATCTTATCTTATAAAACATCTTGTCTGCTTGGTGTCGCCATCTAGTGTTGTTTCCTTACAATCTTTCAAACGAGAAATTGAATGAGAAATTGCCACTTGGCGCAATTCATATATATATATGAATAGCTATATTATATATTATTTCGAATTTATATATATGAATAGCTATAGTATATATTATTTCGATATTTTTCGTACTCTCAGTTAGCTTAAACCTCCCTTATTATCTTAGCCTGTAGAATATGACTACTAGAACATGTCTCTACTAGTCATGTTCATATTTACTAAGTAGTTTAGTAAATATGAACATTTTAATAAATATGAATCCTCTTTTAGTAACTATGAACTGAACATTGGAAAATAATGCATCATAAATTTCCGTCTTGCTTGGTGTCGCCATCTAGTGTTGAGTTGAATGAATTTTTCAACGAATTCTTTTAAACGAATGCATGAGAAATTGAAACTAATACCCACTGTTAACTATATATATATATATATAAATAATATATATATATATATATATATATCTATATTGAGAAAAATATTATAGTACCTCTCTGTTAGCGTCTTATCTTGCTATTGTTGCGAAGTTCAATCACAAGATCAATTTCAATATAGTTTATTAAAGAAAAAATCACAATTTAATAAGAAATGTTTCCCAAGGATTGATTTAAAAATATCTTATAAAAATAAGATATAAAACGTTTATATATCATTTATAACATTTCTCTCTTTTAATTGGAATTAGATCCGAATTGCATTGGAATCCGATGCATTTCAAACACTGATATGTCATGTTTTCTGATTTTTTTAAACGTATTCCTTCCTATTCCTTTTTTGTATAATATAATATAAGCTAAGCTGCCGTCTTGTTTCGCTATCTAGTAATGTGCTTGTTAATCAGTAACTTGGCATAGTTACTAACTTTCGCATGGTCAAAAACCCGTTAGAAAAAAAATTATACACAAATGGTAAATGCGATTTGCTGCGTCGTGAAAGAAAATTCCTAATAGTAAGAATCGTCGGGAAATTCAAAATCGGAAACCTGGTAGGAAATATATTTACGAGAGTCGATATTTCTAATTGTCGATAAACCATTAAGTACAAGTTGAAAATACTGCAAACATTTTTTTTTTCCAAAGTCGTTCTCGAAATATAAATATAATTTTCATTTTTTCGGCCATTTTTTTTTTTTTTGTAATGAGATGCCATACAGTAATGACGCTTGAGCAGAGAAATATTTCGATATTTTAAATATCGATGCCGTCAGCTCAGTATTAAATTATTTTTTAAACCACTCGTGAAAATTTCATGAAATTGAAATTGATCTATCTCTTCTGACGAAACTACCGCGGGTTATTAACGTAGGGTTACTTATCGTGCTTACTCTTTTGAGTTATGTTATGTGTATGTATATATGTACGCATTTTGGATGTATCTCAAAATTTTTGACGCATTTTGATAATTTTCTGTTACTGCTGTTTCCAGTAACTGTTTTACTGCTTGTCCGAGCGATACAGACTGGGCGTCTGACATTTTTCGTTTTTAACGTTTGTCCTCCAGTCGTCACACTCGGAAACTCGTTACTAATAAGAATTCGTAGTAATTATAAGTAATTACACCAATAATGCCAAAATATTCACACTTTTTCTTGTATTATGTTTGCAAAATGTTCTGGGCCTCCTCGGGCTTCACTTTCGGTTGACAAGTTTTATATGTTCGTTTTAGAAGATATTGCAAAAATCATTGTCGAATCGAACGTTTCAGGACGAAATAAAGTTGAACAAAGAACTTAATGAAATATAATTAAAAACAATTTTTAAATAATGCATTCGGTGTTTAAATATAAACCTACTTCTGTATTGAAAAATCTCTCGCTAATCCATTTCCCCACTCATGGTCGCATCTAAAAAACCGTTAAAAGTGAGTACACACGTGCATCGGGGAACGATTTTCCGTTTCATGAATTTAAAAGCTGATGCCAAAATAAAAGCCGTTAGAATCTTAAGCATAGAATTAAGCGTTAGAATCTTGCATTTCTTAATTCTTTGTCTACGATCACGTAAAAAGAAGCAAATTATTTCATTTCAGCTATTCATTTTGTAAAAATTTGTCGTTGCGATAAAGTTTCGATTCTAATTAAATTCGGAGTCGAATGATTTCGGAGATTTCGCGTGTTATAGTATCAGAAAACAACTCTTTGCGTTCGCGAGTGGTCAAACATTTTTGAAAGCGAACGCGTTTTCTTTATGACGTTTAAGGCTGCTGTCGACTGATTTGCTCACCTCGAATTTAAACGATGGAGAAAATGAGTGTCTGCGTTTTGCAGCTTCATAAATGCCGATCGTCCAATAAAAATGGTATTTTCAATTTTAAAATGTTTCCATTGTATTTCAAATAGTATTTTCACCTTGCGACGGGATTCATTTTATAAATTGCGTACGCCGAATGAATTTAGGAAACACGGCGAGCTTTTTTCCCCCCGAAATATTTATATTACTTGCATACCTTCTAAATCAGCCAACCTTTTAGCTTCCTTGGGCCACATTGAAAGAAAACGAATTGTTTTGCGCCAAAAAAATATTCTTAACATTAAAAATAGTTAATGCGTAAAAAAGTATAATATAGTTAACATATTTCGTTATAATTTTATTTATAATCGTAAAGATAGGAGTCATAAAATTAACGTGATATTTGGCACTGAATATGAGACTGAATATGAAATTAATGCATCAATATCTCGGTCAATTGTCATATATACACTGCTAAAAAAAATTAGGGGAGCACTTGGTTTTAACGAAATTACGGAAATAATTACACCGATAAGTAACATAATATAAATCATACATAATTTTCAGCCTAGCAGAAGAATAAAATTTCATATGCAAATCAAAGTTCCTGACGTGAAAAACCAGAAAAAGAACATAATCGGGATGTTGCAAAAACGTCTGCTTTAACTGTGAAATTCGATTGCTCAGTTATTCTTTTTGAGAAAAGGTGACTTGGAAATGTCGTGATCCATGGTGTATTATAGGCAGACTTGAATCCGGGCAAACACGACGTAGTGTCGCGGACGCTGTTGGAGTCGCCAGAAGTGTCGTTGCAAGGCTGTGGAATAGATTCCAAGAAACGGGGAATGTTAGACGTCGAACAGGGCAAAGGTCGCCACTACAGCAACTGATCACCAGTACATAAACAGTATAACAGCTCGTCGAACAGACGGGAGGTCTCTATGCACGTAGGCCAATGGTCTGCATTCCGTTGACATCACGCCCGAAGAAGATGGGCTGCTGAACATCGAGATTGGGAGCGACATGATTGGAGCCAAGTGCTGTTTAAAGAGTCCGATTCAGTCTGGAGTGTGACACCCGAACGTGTTTTGTATGGAGACATGGCACCCGACGTCTTTTGGTAGGGGCACCCGAAATAACCCAACATCGGTCGTGAAAGGTCACGATACAGACGAGCTGGTTTATGGTATGGGTGGAATCAGCATAGGTGGACGTACGGACCTGCATATCATTTCAGAATGGTACTTTGACGGCCCGAAGGTATGCAGACGAGATACTGAGACCTCGTGTCATACCTTACGCTGCAGCCATTGGAGATTCCTTTGTCTTCCGGCATGATAATGCCAGACCGCATACGGCTCGTCTTGTGGAGAACATGCTTGAAGCTGAAACAATACGGCGTATGGAATGGCCAGCGTGCTCTCCTGACCTGAATCCAATCGAGCATGTTTGGGACATGCTCGGACGACGCATTGCTGCGAGACCAAGGCCTCCTTTTACTCCCCGAGACTTGGAGATTGCACTTCTTGAGGAGTTGTTCCCCAAAGTCTTATCGATAACATCATCGCATCCATGGAAAACAGGTGTGCAGCAGTCTTAGCTGTTCGAGGAGACCACGCGCCATATTAAAAATCATCTCTAAACAGTACTTTTATTTTCGTTTACGTGTAACCAAATTGTTGCCCTAAATCACCTTCATGTTTTTTCATATTTCAAAGAAATTAAAGCTTAATTAAAAATTTTTACGTAATTTTTTTGTATACGCGTGTACTATCCATTTTATGCCAATACGTGACTGTCTCGCACGGTTTCTAACTCTTTGCTTGCTCCCCTGTATATGTATGTATGTATGTATTTATGTATATGTATGTATGTATGTATATATATGTATGTATATGTATGTATGTATATGTAGGTATGTATGTATGTCTCTGTATGTATGTATGTATATGTATGTATGTATGTATATGTATGGATGTATGTATGTATGTATGTATTGCAGCATGCATACCTACCTACATACATACATACCTACATACATACATACATACATACATAATATATATATATATATATATATATATATGATATTGCAAATATATACAATACATATACTTTTTCAAAAACTTGTCCCTGTAAAGATTGTTTTGCTACAACGCTAGTTAGGCTTAGCTGTTAGGCTTAGCTGTAAAAACGGGGAATCCTCCATTATCTGAAATACTCTCCGATAACGTTGCACTGAATATTTTTATTGGTTTTTAGATATTTAACCGAGTTATAGCAGACAAAAAAGTGTAAAAAAACAATCCGTTGTTTTTTCTAGCGCCATGTTATTTCAAAACCATGCAAACACAGATCGGGTGTAATTAAAAATGTATAATTTAAAGCGTGTCTTTCAATTTAATAGTTCGATATTAATTATTGCTAAACTTTTTGAATTGGGAGGACATGGTAAACGGATAACGTTCTGGATATATATTTTTGAATGTTATTCTGCCTCAAAACACCCCAGAGCGGCATTTTCATCGGGATGATTGGGAAGCACTTGAAACCGTGTTTCTCAGATTTCAGGCACTGCTGTGAGTCTTCGAAATGCAGCACTCGACTTGTGTACGAAACATCTCGAGGGACGTGGTCACGACCAGATTCTGCATGCCATAAGTCTTCCGTCAGGGAATTGCCAGCAAGACTTAAACCTCAAAACAGATCATTATTCGATACTGCTTTCGAAGTTTACACCCAGCTAGGCAGGAGTCCTGTCAGGAACTGTATGTCTGGGATGCTTTTCACGGAAACATATACCTGCATAAACAACAATTACGTGAGAAAATAGTGGTTAAAATTTACTTTTACAATTACAATTACTTTTTCGGACATTTCTTATCGACTATCAACTCGAATGAGATATACAGGATGTTTCGAATAACGGAACGCTGTTAGCTAAATCCCAATTTGAAATACATTTTGGGTCACGTGACATAGTAGGTGTATATCCTCATTTCCAAACGACTTTCAGAAAAACTGCGAGTTTTCAAATTTTTGGCAAAGATCCAAGAAATATACCGTATAGAATCAGTCAGTGCTGCTGTTAAAATGAGAAATAATTCGATAATTAATAAAGTTGACCCCAGTAATAAACTCTATTTTTATTGCTGGAATGTTGACAAAAATTGTATTTCTCTAGGACTATTTGTGAAGCGGACAGAAATGTCGCACGTAAATAAATATTATATATATATATATATATATATTCAGCGTTTTCAAACTGGGAGGAAGTGTAAGTAACCCTCAAAACCGAAAGTATTATATCCTTTAAAGTATTATACGCAATTTTTCGATCTGTCGAATCGGAAATTAATTTTTTGTTCTCAATATTAAGCAAACAGACTTGATTTAGAATACTGAACCCTTAATGAACAAGTACCCACCTGGGTTATAATTTTTGTTCCGGTTTGGAGGTTCCGGGAAACGCAACTCCTGCACTCGTTAAATATGTAACATGACGACACTGAAATCGCGCAGAATCTTGGTCACCCCATGATTTAGCTACTAATTAATAATATCTCCCATTCAGATGTTATTCTCGTTGCTGAAACGACTAATCGAACAAAAACTCCCGTTTCTAAATCGGAGCCCATCTTCCAACGGTGACTCGATCGGAGAACAGATTTTTCGGAATTCAAAAATCGCGCCAGAACACCGCTCGTCCGGAAGTAGCTTTTCCCCCGAGCAGCGAATCGAACACATTTACGCACGTTTCAGGCATTCATTTCGAGAGATCAACAACAAAAAAAAAACACCCTCTTCCTTCGTCGACTGAGCAAGAATTTATTTGAAACACCGCTCGCTGAGGTGGTTTCGGTTCCCGTTAGATAAATGACTTTTTTCAAATTGAGGGGGCCAATTTAATAGACTCCGAGTACCGAATTCTTACAAATTACCTTAGTGATAGAATAGTGTATGGATGTAATTTTCAAAATTTTTATCTTTCTTTTCTAATAAATGAAACTTTTGAAATTAAGAACTTATTTTTCAACGAAAAATGGCGTTATTCCGTGAAGCAAACTAATTCCGAAACAGATATATATTCATTACTCGGTAATCCGTGTGAAAATAGGTTTAAGCTAGGCCTAAAATTTGCAGGCCCATTGTATGAAAAGTCGCTTTACAGGGGCGCAGGGCCCGATTCAGAAAATTCTTGACTATATATATATATATATATATATATATATATATATATATATATATATATATATATATATATATATATATATATAATATATATATATATATATATCCACAGAATCTAACAAAGAAACCCGCCGTGGTACCACAAGGCTACCTTCGACCTAGTCCTTTTATGAAATGTATTTCATATTCAAGATTCCTAGACAAACACTGCCAGTAATGGCTTTCACAGAACTCTCTTTACAATTACCATCCATGCCGACAGTGGGACTCGAACCCACGGACTCTGTACTAGCGATCTAGCCATTCGGCCCATCCTGGCTTAAAATGCGTCAAGACAGGTGATATATTTAACTTGAAATGTGACTTTTATTATGACGGAGGAGATTAATGGTCATGGCTAGGGCATCATGTTGGATGGCCGCACACCTCTCCATGTCTTTGAAAGAGGCACTGTGACTGGTGTGAGGTCTTGGAGCCCTATGTTCGCCTTTTCAGGGGTGCAGGTTGGCCCCGAGGCATTTTAACGCGAGGTCACATAGAGCTCTTCTGGTCGACAAATTTCTAGAGAGTGAGGATATTCGCCGGATGGATTGGCCAGCCAGATCTCCAGACCTTAACCCTATAGAGCATGTCTGGGACGCTTTGGGGATGGCAACTCGCAAACCCCCTCCTAGAACCATCCAGGGAACGATAAACTGCCTTATTTCCAGTATGAAATCACGCTGCGATACCTGTATATCTGTAAGAGGGATCATACCCCCCCCCCATTAACCCATTAATGGGGGGTAATGGGGGGTTCGTACACTTGCAATTTTCAATGAATAGGGGTCTATCCCTCAATTAAAATGAATATTTATAATAGATCTATAATCAATTCTTAACAAAACTACATGAAAATATTTTAAAACATAGTAAAACTTTATTTTTAAGAAACCCCCCATTAACCCCATTTCACCTATTAACCCATTTTTTTGTTTATTCTGCAACCGCTGTTTCATACCTTCGGACTCCGACGAGTGTTACGCACGATCATGCGTGTGTTTTATTGTCAATTATTTGTTTTGTATAGTATGTACCTATCAAATTTCATTAAATCGGTACAGTAGTTCTAGAGATAATCGACCAAGTCTGCAAATTCTCTAATTTCTTACACCAGTGTATGTATGTGTATAGTATATATATATATATATTATATATATATATAGTATATATATATATATATATATATATATATAATATATATATATATATATATATATACATACATACATACATACATACATACATACACATACCTTTTTCAAAACTTGTCCCTGTAAAGATTGTTTTGCTACAGCGCTAGTTAGGCTTAGCTGTTAGGCTTAACTGTAAAAACGTGGAATCTCCTCCATTATCTGAAATACTCTCCGATAACGTTGCACTAAATATTTGTTATTGGTTTTTAGATATTTAAACCGAGTTATAGCATAAAAAAGTGTTAAAAAACAATTCGTATATTTTCTAGCGCCATGTTATTTCAAAACCATGCAAACACAGCATCGGTGTATTAAAACATGTATAATTAAAGCGTGTCTTCAATTTAATAGTTCGACATGAATTATTGCTAAACTTTTTGAATTGGGAAGAAATGGTAAACGTAATAACGTTCTGGGTATAAATTTTTGAAGTCGCGGGTGTGCTTCCGTCATCGCGAGCCCCAGCGTAGAGGTATTTCGCAAAGCGAAACCGTGCATCCTATATCTGTTATTAATAATATTTCCTCTGTTCAAATTTTCAAACAATCCGTTTTTGCGACAGCAGTTTCCAGCAAGGATGTGATGTTTGTCAAACATCAAGAGTATCTGACGTTTGCACTAATCAAAAAATAAAAAATGTGATCTCTTCGTAACCGACCATTTCGAAAACACACGAGTGTGGCTAACGGACTTTTCGCTGCAACGGGAATGATGAGCACAACTTTATTTCCATTCTCGCCTGGTGGTTCTTTGTCTATAGAAGTCAAAGTTCCTGCTGAATCCAGAAGTTTCATTTTTGAAAGTCTGTTTTGCTGAGCTGTTCCTCTTTAACGGCCGGCCGTTACGATATCTTCTGAAACGTTTATTCGGATAGATTTATCTGTAGTGAAAACGGGTGGCTCGACATTCATTTTCGATGTGCAAAAAGGAAAATGGAGGAAGTTCTTTTAAAATTTTTATATTAGTGGGTTTTGAAATCGCTCTTTTCAAATAAATTAAAATAGACACGCAAGAATTATTAACTTATTGAAGAATCAGACACACTTTATGGTGAAAAGAAAATATATTAAATAGACTTGGTATAATAACTGGTACATCTTTATTTTCACAAACACAAACACACACACACACACATATATATATATATATATATATATATATATATATATATATATATATATATATATATATATATATATATATATATATATTAATTAACAGGTATAAATATGTAAACGGCTACTTTTTAAAAAAATTTAAGCCAAAGTGTTCTAAAATTCTGAGATGGTTTTGTAAAAGGGAAATTCCATCCTAACGATGCACACTCGAATCATTTGAAATCCAAACACATAGTAATGTATTTCATTTTAAGGAACCGAGGGTGCTCGGATCGAATCCGAAAAGCGCCATTAAATACATCCTTTCTAGACCGGGTACGGGCACTTTCAATCCGTAAACCTCAAGATCTCAGTACGAAGTCAGCGAAGGCTGGGAGGAGGTACGATGCATCTAGAGACCCTTTTTTGCTCAACATTCCAGAATATCATTCCCATTTCCCGACGAGTTGAAAGGTGCATTCCAAATAATACTGAGAACAAATAAGATAGGAAGAATCGCTAATGTTTTTTAATGATACTCTTTTTGCTGTTATTAAACAAAATGCATATATTTATGTTGAATATACTGTAATAGGTAAATAAACCTACGTTTTCTACACTGCTGGCCACTGTAAATGCAACACCTTGAAGGAAACATGAAAATAACATGAAATTTACATCATGCATTAGCGGAGGTGAGATATGCAAATGATTAGAATTCAGCGCAGACGCACATCAACGCGCGCCTGTGGCGCCACTTCAAAGCGCTATTTAAGGCTTGGAGATTTCGACGATTTCAAGTTCGGCAATTGTGTTTTTCTTGTGGTTTTTTCAAAAAAAACTATCAATTATGCCTCGTCGAAAACAGCGATCATCTTTCGATCAAGTATCCGAGTTCGACAGAGGAAGGATAGTGGCCTACCGAGATTGTGGATTATCTTTCAGGGAAATCGGCAGTCGTGTTGGACGAAACCAAACAACTGTAATGCGGATATGTGATCGTTGGATGGCATGAGGGTACGACGGACCGGCGTGTTCGATCGCATCCACCTCAGCGCACCACTTCATGTGATGACAGGCAAATTGTGCGCATGGCAGCGACGGATCGCGTAGTCACATCACGAACCATAGCACAGCACATGCAGTCTGTAACGCATCAGTGTTAGCGCGTACCATTCGACGCCGTTTACAGCAGAGTGGTCTGTCCGCAAGACGTCCATTGCTTTGTCTACCCTTGACGCAGAACCACAGACGTCTCCGCCGCCAATGGTGCGATGACAGAAGGATGTGGACGGCAGAAAGGAATGAAATTGTCTTTACTGACGAGTCACGCTTCTGTCTGCAACACCACGATGGTCGCATTCGAGTCTGGAGACACCGTGAAGAGCGGATGCTGAACAGCTGGTATGCACCGCCACACTGGCCCTGCAACGGGTATTATGGTATGGGGCGGTATTGGATATCACTCTCGCACACCTCTAGTACGCATTGTCGGTACTTTAAACAGCCAGCGCTACATCTCCGAGGTGTTGTAGCCAGTCGTCCTTCCTTACCTTCAGCGCTTGCCCACAGCCATATTTCAACAGGATAATGCACGACCACACGTGGCACGCATTGTCCAACGGTTCTTCGTCAGTCGCCAGATTGAATTGCTTCCCTGGCCCCCTCGCTCTCCGAATCTTTCGCCGATAGAAAACATGTGGTCCATGGTTGCTCTACAATTGACCCAGATTCCATCCCCAGCTGCCACAGCAGATCAACTTTGGCAACGTGTGGAAGCTGCTTGGTCTGCTGTACCCCAAGACCTCATCCAAAGTCTCTTTGAATCAATGCCGAGGCGTGTGGCAGCGGTGATCTCCAACAATGGCGGCTACTCTGGCTACTGATTTTGGCAGGAACCACACCTCACAGAAGTCTATAAATTTAATCATACTTGGTCAACATGTTATCTACAAAATAAATTTTGTTGTGATATCTCTTGTCTTTCTTGGTGTTGCAATTTGGGTGGCCAGCAGTGTATTAATATTGATTTTTTTTTGCTATAGTTAAACCTTGTTTGTTTGGCCCAAGGTAGCCTTTGAGTTTGACACCCCTGCACTATAACATACGTATGATGAATATATAACTACACATGAGATGAACTTATCAATCAAATTTGAAAGGATATATTAAAAATTGCTATTGAAAAAAAATTCGAATTGGGAATTTGTTGTTTTAAAATAAAAATTGTGAGGGGCCCCAAACATTCGGGGGGCCCTAGGTCCGGGCCTAATGGAAAATCAGGGCCTGCAGGAGCGGTCTGCTAGGAATTCTTTGATATCTCTGACGTGCCCACTGCAAACGTTCCCAGTTAGATATTGTTGTCAAAGTCTATGAACAACAGACGGACTCACATTTAGCCATCTGGTCACTTCCGTCTGACTTTGTCCTGCCTCTAATCTCCCAATAGCTCGCCATCGCAGTTCTTCGTTCAAATGATGCCTGGAAGTCATTGTTACAATTTGGCTATGCCAGATGTCTAATCTCAGCCTCGCAGCGACAATTGCCGCCTTCTATGAGACATGCACTTTTTTGCTCCTCGAAAATGACGTATACCGACTGCAGCGCCACTATTTTGCATAATGTAGTATTGTTCAGCGCCTTTTACTTAACAACATTTTGAAATTTTAAACAGATTGGCCTAGTTTTGAACGCTTTATCCCTCTTTTTATTATGATTTTTCCTTAATTTTTGATAACTAGTGTGTGTGTGTATATATATATATATATATATATATATATATATATACAGGGCCGTAACTGGGCACCCGCAAGTGGGCCTAGTTAATAAAGTGGGCCTAAATCCTGTATTTGTTATATTATTTCCCTAGACCTAATTATATTAGGGGCCCAAATGCAAATTCTTGTCCAGGGCACAGGAATGGCTAGTTACAGCATTGTATATGTATGTATGTATGTATGTATGTATATATATATCCCACCGAATCTAAAAAGAAACCCGACGTGGTACCACAAGGCTACCTTCGACCCTAGTCCTTTTATGAAATGATGACATGTATTTCATATTCAAGATTCCGAGACAAACACTCCAGTAATGGCTTTTAACAGAACTCTCTTTACAATTAACTTCCATGCCGACAGTGGGACTCGAACCCACGGACTCTGATACTAGCGATCTAGCCATTCGGCCATCTGGCTTAAAATGCGTCAAGACAGGTGATATATTTAACTTTAAATGTGACTTTTATTATCACACATTCATTACGTATTCACATGGTTTTTGCACCTTAAAGCGTTGTTTGGGAGGGGTCCAGGACTATTTCCTTTTTCGAAAAGTGGTCCCTCATCAACTAAATGCTCAGATCCAGTTGATCGGGCCATAAATAATTTACATTTTTTAAATAATAAATACAATATTACGGAGTAGACACGAAAAAATTAAAGCCAAGCGATATTTTAAATGCCACCACAATTCAAAAATAATAAAAAAAAAAGTGCCAGACGATAATTTTAATTATGAATTTATCCGAAAATATTTCAGATTACGATGACTTACTGGTTTCTTAAAAATAAAGTTTTAGTTTGTTTTCAAAATATTTCATGTAGTTTTGTTAAGAATAGATTATAGATCTTATTATTAAATACCCATTCTGATTACAAAAACCCGAACTGAAAAAATTACGCCGTCATTCCGATTCAAATATTTCTCGCAGTTCCAAACCGTTAAGATTTGTCAGGTTGCAGCGCTTTCAAACCTATCTCGGCCGAGTTTGAAATACATCAACGGTTTTTACATTTTGTGTCACGTGACATCTCCTTTTATACATGAATTTCAGAAAGACGGCGAGTTTTCAAATCTTTGGCAAAGATCCAAGAAATAATCCCCTCCGAGGCCTCGAAGATAGGGCACAGCCACCGGCATTCGACTCCTATATTTTGCTATTACGGTGTATGGCTGATAAGATGAAGCATTCATAAACATCAAATTGAAATCGCCTTTCACCTTCTGCTTTACGTCTCATACAACCTGATAGCTTAACATTTTTCCTAAAGCAGAAAGCCTAAAGCGACATTAAAAAAACTTTCACTTATCTGGCACCCTATCTATTTTAGTGTTGAGAAACATCATTAAAGAGATTTTGCACGTTAAAGAGCACACTTTTGGGGACCCCTGGCATCAGGGGGCCCTGGGCAAAGGCCCTGCCGATGAACCTCATTTTTCTGTACTGTGGCTCCCAAAAGTGTTCGTACACTTGCGATTTTTAATGAAATAGGGGTCTATCCATCAATTAAAATGAATATTTAATAATAAGATCTATAATCAATTCTTTAAAAAACTACATGAAATATTTTAAAAACATAGTAAAACTTTATTTTTAAGAAACCAATAATCAAAAAGTAACGGAAACTTCATCTCACTAAAGTCATCGTACACTTGTAAAAAATCTCTACACATTCGTAAATATTCTAATTTTCCGTTAAATTAATATTTAGTAGGATATCCTTTAGCATCCACGACAGCTTTTAAACGCCTGGGAATAGTTCTTTTGTAATTTCTGCATCAATGTTCATCCATTCTTCCGTCATAATTGTTTTCAGTTCGCTTTTCGTACTCGAACCTCCAATTCTCTCCAAATATGTTCTATTGGGTTTAAATCTGGCGATTGAGGTGGTGTTTTTAAAACTTCTGGACAATTATAGAGACACCAGAGGCGGACGTTGAGAGCCGTGTGCTTAGGATCGTTATCTTGACAATAAACAAAGTTGTTTCCAATACCCAAATTTTGGGCTTATAATTTTAAATTGTCTCTTAAAACATTTATATAAACAGCACGATTCATTAGGCCTTCAATAAATACCACATTACCTAGTCCTGCTGCTGAAATGCACGCCCCCCCACACACACACACAAGGACCGCCATGCTCGACTGTTCCTACTAAGTTCCCCATTTTTTCTTCTCCTTACAATTATACGCCCATCGGAACCAAAAATATTAAATCTTCTTTCATCGGTAAATAAGACATAATTCCAATACGTTTGGGGTTTATTTATCATTGATAGTGCGAAAGAAAGCCTAAGCTTTCTGTTTTTCTCACTCACAAAAAATTTTCTACGGGCGCCCATGTAATCCAGAGAACTCGTCGAACAGTTTCAGGTGAAATTGAAGTAGAAAATGTTTCATTAAATTCTGCAGAAACTTTTACAGCACTCAAACGTGGATTTCTCCCAAATTTACAAACTATAAACCTCTTATCACGTTTTGTTAACTTTGCGGGACGACCTTTTCTTATCTTGTTTTCGGTCCAATTTTCTTCTTTAAAGCGTTTTATCGCATACTGCACAGTAGAATGGGATAAATTACATAATTTAACAATATTCCGAACTCATTTACCACTACTATGATGAAAAATAATCAATTTTCGAATGCTGTTTGTTGTTTCTTTACGACTACGAGCCACTAATAAATAGAATATTACGAAGTAGGCAAGAAAAAAATGAAAGCCAAACGATATTTTAAATGCCACCACAATTCAAAAATAATAAAAAAAAGTGCCAGACGATAATTTTAATTATGAATTTATCCGAAAATATTTCAGAGTACGATGACTTAAAAATAAAGTTTTAGTATGTTTTCAAAATATTTCATGTAGTTTTGTTTCATGTAATATTTCATGTAATATTTCATGTAGTTTGTTTCATGTAGTTAGAATAGATTATAGATCTTATTATTAAATACCCATTCTGAAATATTCATTTTAATTGATGGATAGACCCCTATTTCATTGAAAATCGTAAGTGTACGAACACTTTTGGGAGCCACCGTATCTCTTAGCTAAATTTAGCTTTCTAAATTTTTTTTGTTCAAATTGAAATCTTTCCGAGTGTAAGCCGCTGTTGTAATAAAAATATTTGTGAGCATCAGGAACATCTCGTATGATTACAAAAACCTGAAGTGAAAAAATTACGCCGTCATTCCGATTCAAATATTTCTCGCAGTTCCAAATCGTTAAGATTTGTCAGGTTGCAGCGCTTTCACTATCCCGGCCGAGTTTGAAATATATCAACGGCGGATATTACGTTTTGGGTCACGTGACATCACCTTTTCCGCGCGAATTTTCAAATCTTTGGCAAAGCTCCAATCGCACGAGAACTGCATGTAAAAATTGAACGCTCGCTTTTATTCTAGAAATAAATGTACTATATAGTTAACTGCAAAGAAAATTCAAAGCCTAGTTTCGGTTCTACGCAAAATAAAACTTATTAAGACATTGCTTTTCCCCTGTTTTCAAAAATGATTTATCATAAATTCTGATAAAAGAACAAGAATTTTTTCGATGTTATATAAATACGCATCTTTGTTTCGGGAATTTGAAATCGAGAACAAATTCTCGGCATCAAATTTTCATCATTAGAGTGTGTTTAAAAACAACCTTCCTCTAAAAGGGGTCTTATTTATTTGTAAAACAACATGTAGATAGCATAATGTATCAGCATAGAGAGAATTTCCATTGATCATTTCCCTGTATGTGTTGTGTACCTCACCCAGTTCTGATAATATTTTGTTATATTCCTGCAATTATCATTCAAAGCAATAGGTCCCTATAAAAAATGATAAATCCAAGTTCCACTGGATATAAAACAGTTAAATGCATTGCATATATAAAGCTACAACCTTCAGCTTTTTAAAGTAGATTTTTCAAAAAATAAGGTGATCTCAGAAAAGAATTACACATATTTAAAATATTGAACAAAACATACTCAGTGCATTTTATAAACATCTTACACCTCTTTATCAAAGGACACGGAAAAAAATTCAGATTTCTAATAAAAAGAATTCCTAGCAAGCCAACCCTGTAAAGTGACTTTTCCTACGACGCTTCGCTAGGCCTAAAAGTAGGCCTAGTGGAAACCAGCCGTGCATGCAGGAAAAGCTTGCATTGTAGGATGTTCAATTTAATATAAACATAGGGTAGGTGGGGGCAAAGGTTCGCATGGGGCAAAGGTTCGCACATACATTTTTAAATGACCGGGAAGAGTTTTAGGAAGAATAGGGTAGGCAGTGCATTCCTCTACTTCCAGTCAGTTGCCTCGTAAAAAATGTTGAAGTTAAGATCCCCTCTTGCAGAGAAAATGAGGTAAGTTTATTTTCGTCTCTTTTAAACGTAATTTTTTGCAACTTTTGAGTAATTTTGAGCATCACTCAAACTCACGAACTGTTTTGGGCTTATTTTCGCATGTTAGGGTGGTAAATAACCTTTCAAATCCTACCTTAAGTTTTGGGTTAACTCAAATACAGTGGCGTCCATTATGCAGAAACAGAACCAGCACGAAATGGGGTAAAGGTTTGCAGGAGTCATGGGGTAAAGGTTCGCAGTGCAAACCTTTGCCCCATCTGCAAACCTTTGCCGCTCTAACTATTAACATTTGTTTCATGTCCTCTTTTCATTAGGAATCCTTATAACAAAGTCTATTATTATTAATGGGGAATTCACATTTTTGTAATTTGAAAAAAAATTATGGTTTTTGATAAAAACTGCCTGTTTTTAATCAGAAAATTTTTTGTAAAATATTTGAAAATCCATAAATTAAAAATAAAATAAATTAGTACAACACAAAAATAAAATAGCTCTGAACAAAGACCTATTTTACAAGATAAAGGAATTAAATGTTGTTACAAGACATTATAAGCTTCGAAGGTCTGGTTAGGGAAAAAAAAACTCTAAATGAGTAATTTCCAGATTTGCAAGTCTTTGAAATGCTCCTTGCGTCACAATTTTTGACGAAATTTTATAAAATTTATTACAAAGACTCCTCTTATACATTAAAATAAAGTTATGTATCCATTTCAGGTTTAGACATCATTCAGATTATCAAAGTTTAACTTAAGCGTGGAAAAGTACAAACATTTCACGAGAATTCAGAGTACAAGCATAAAAATATTTCCTAAAAATTAATTATTCAACGAAAGCACAAATCAAAACATAACCCTGATCAAAATGTATAAGCAATCTAAATGCAAAATTAAGGATAAGGTTAAAAATTGGATCGCAAGGAGCAGTTTAAAAAACATAATAAAATTTCAATTTTTTAAATATAAAAAATAAAATTTTAAATATTTATAAAATTTTATAAGGTGTTTGAAATAGTTTTACTTTAATGAATATTTATGCCCAATTTCATATCTCTGAGGTAAAAATTTCAAAAATTGCTTTGTAATGTCCCCTATCCCTTAATTTGCTTAATTTTTACGGGTTTTAAAAGAATAAGTAAAGCCTAAGATATAATATAACGATAGTGTTAATAGTTGATATTTTAATTGGAAGTTCTTTAGTTTAAGAAAAAAATTATTGAGATTAACCCCTTTTCATTTTGTGAATTTCTTTGTTAGATTCAACTTTCTGTGTTAATAGTTGATATTTCATTTTGAAGTTATTTAGTTTAAGAAAAAAATTATTGAGATTAACCTGTTCAATTTGTGATTTTCCATATATGTAACACCTTTAAAAAGATTACAAAATGTGAAATAAAATTATTTAGACAACTCTTTTTGTGATTTTCGATGCCTATCCAGTAAGAAACCAACGAGTGGGGTAAGGTTTGCAGTGCGAACCTTTGCCCCACCGATTGGGGCAAAGGTTCGCAAACAGGTCTTTTGGTAAAATTAAAAATTCGGTGACTAAATATTTCGGGAAAAAATTCATTATTTTATAGAAGGTAGAGGGAATACCCAACTACAATACAAGTGACTTTTTGGGGCGATAGGATCTAACGGAGGCCCGTAAGAAACCCAAAACTCAAAACTGCAAACCTTTGCCCCCACCTACCCTACTATATTTTAATATAAACATACTATGTCCAAACTCCGCGTAGACACGAGATTTCGAGGCGACTCGAACCGATTTCGGATTCAATAACAACCTTTGTTACACTATCCCTGTATTGGGCCAGTTTGCTTTATCTATGGCTGTGAAAATTCAGATTTACTTCAATTTTTCTCTTAACCGGTCCATTACTGGTGTGTTTACCTTATGTATAAACACCTGAACAGAATATATTAATACGGCTTCACAAACAGCCAGACGCTGTAACGTAAATCACTGCGAAAAGTTTTATTTTTTATGTGATACTAGGGATGTTTTCCTACACAAGAAACGTTTTGATATCAGCTTAATATTTGTTTTTAGAAGGCCCTTCTAAATATGTTTGTACCCTCGAAAAAATCAACGGTTTCTAAAAAACATTTACTATATAACCCGGCAATTATCGCGAGCAGATCGAAATCGAGTTAGGCCTAAACGTGCATGCAGGCAAAGCTTGCCATCCAGGATCAAATTCTCGTCGTATTTCAGTCAAAATTTCCTAGGTATACTGTATTAAATTATAACCATATGCATCGATAATCATGCTCGAATCCCAGAATATATTATTAATTGTTATTTTCATAATGTGCCAAGAACTGATTAAACACTCCATAGAGTGAATGAATTCGTAGAAACCCCTTTCCGACGACCACCCCTCGAAACGACCACTTTTTTTTAAAATATAGAATATAGGTTTCTGTGCAAATCTTTTTGAATTATTGTATTCAGTTGATAGACCGCGTCCTGATATAGGATTTGAAAAGACTTAGATATACGATTCCTGAATATAGGATTGTAGAGCCAAAAAAACACTCGGTAAATACTGCTTTACTTTAAACACAGCAGCATTCGACAAGTATTCATCTGGCTTTTATGTTAGTCGGATACATTTTTATCTATTTAAATGAAGCACGAAACGAACCTTGCATAGATTTTTTTCGGTGCAATATTTATCGAACCGTGGTTTTTAAATTAATTTGGCACGTCAGATTATTTTAATCTGTTTTTCGTCTCAAGGTGTGAATTTTTCCATCTGTCATCTTTTCATCGGTTCTTTCGGAAATGAATTATCGATTATTAATTTTATTTCAGAGATATCGTCGAACAGTTTCAGGTGAAATTGAAGTAGAAAATGTTTCATTAAATTCTGCAGAAACTTTTACAGCACTCAAACGTGGATTTCTCCCAAATTTACAAACTATAAACCTCTTATCACGTTTTGTTAACTTTGCGGACGACCTTTTCTTACCTTGTTTTCGGTCCAATTTTCTTCTTTAAAGCGTTTTATCGCATACTGCACAGTAGAATGGGATAAATTAAGTAATTTAACAATATTCCGAACTCATTTACCACTATACTATGATGAAAAATAATCAATTTTCGAATGCTGTTTGTTGTTTCTTTACGACTACGAGCCATTTTTAAATAATAAATAGAATATTACGGAGTAGGCACGAAAAAATTAAAGTGTAAGCCGCTTTTGTAATAAAAATATTTGTGAGCATCAGCAAGATGTAATGAAACATCTCGTCTGATTACAAAAACCCGAACTGAAAAAAATTACGCCGTCATTCCGATTCAAATATTTCTCGCAGTTCCAATCGTTAAGATTTGTCAGGTTGCGGCGCTTTCTGAAAGTGCATACGTAATCGACAAAACTATCCCGGCCGAACTTTGAAATATATCAACGGCGGATATTACGTTTTGGGTCACGTGACATCTCCTTTTCCGCGCGAATTTTCAAATCTTTGGCAAAGCTCCAATCGCACGAGAACTGCATGTAAAAATTGAACCCTCGCTTGTATTCTAGAAATAAATGTACTATATAGTTAACTGCAAAGAAAATTCAAAGCCTAGTTTCGGTTCTACGCAAAATAAAACTTGTTAAGACATTGCTTTTCCCCTGTTTTCAAAAATGATTTATCATAAATTCTGATAAAAGAACAAGAATTTTTTCGATGTTATATAAATACGCATCTTTGTTTCGGGAATTTGAAATCGAGAACAAATTCTCGGCATCAAATTTTCATCATCCAGAGTGTGTTTAAAACAACCTTCCTCTTAAAGGGGACTTATTTATTTGTAAAACAACATGTAGATAGCATAATGTATCAGCATAGAGAGAATTTCCATTGATCATTTCCCTGTATGTGTTGTGTACCTCACCCAGTTCTGATAATATTTTGTTATATCCCTGCAATTATCATTCAAAGCAATAGGTCTCTATAAAAAATGATAAATCCAAGTTCCACTGGATAGAGTTATGAATTATAATACAGTTAAATTAATTGCATATATAAAGCTACAACCTTCAGCTTTTTAAAGTAGTTTTTTCAAAAAATAACATGATCTCAGAAAAGAATTCCACATACTTAAAATATTGAACAAAACATACTCAGTGCATTTTATAAACATCTTACACCTCTTATCAAAGGACACTGAAAAAAATTCAGATTCCTAATAAAAAGAATTCATAGCAAACCATCCCTGTAAGTGACTTTTCCTACGACGCTTCGCTAGGCCTAAAAGTAGGCCTAGCGGAAACCAGCCGTGCATGCAGGGAAAAGCTTGCATTGTAGGATGTTCAATTTAATATAAACATACTATATATTCATGTATTATGCTACATACAGAGGCTCTTCGCACATTTTTTTAGACGATTTTGGTAAGTGGTAATAAAAAATCTTTGACTGCAAAAGAAATAATTGCAATTGTACTATGTTTTTGAAAGTCAAAATTATTGTCTGCGGCTTGAAAGTTTTGTTTTTATTCAAAAAACCGTTTTTACAAAGCAGTGATTCGAAGGCTACATTATGCTCACTATCCTATTTATGAAACACTTATCCAAAGAAAAATGGAAAACAATTGTCACAATAGATGAATCATGGGGTGTATTTAAATGATTGCAACAAAAAAAAGAGCCATTTATTAACATAAAAGGGGAGAAAAAAAATTTAAGTACATGGTTCAAAGAATCGAAAGAAAGTTTTTCTGAAGGATTCGTGATTGTTGCTGGTTTTTCTTATAATGGCAAGTTAAAAATAAAGAGAGTGGAAAAAAATGTCAAGATTAACTCCAAATACTATCAGGAACATATTTCATTGCCAATTTTTCTGAATGAAATACCATCGCTTTACCCACAGTGCCATCAATCTGTGAGACTCCATCAGGACAAAGCTAGCAGTCACACATCAAAATCCACTGAAAATTTCCTAAAAGAAATGGAACAAAAAACTGGTATCACCCTTCACTGATATCCCTACAAAATCTCCCGATGTATCACCTGTGTATTTTTGTGCTTTCGGACTTTTAAAATCTGCATTATCCAAACGTCGTCCCAAAACCCTTACGGGACTCTGGAAAGCTGTTTCAGGAGGAATGGGATAGAATACCTCTTTCTGACACTTCAAAAGGCATTATTATCCGGAAATTGCGGTGTCGAAAGATAGTTCAGAATAAGGGATGTCAAATAGAACATTTAAAACACAAGAATTTATGTAATTTAGTTTTGTGAATACAATATACATCGTCTAAAAAATGTGTGAACAGCCTCTGTATATGCAGACCTGCCAAACTCAGTAAGAGCAAAATCCGGCAATAGTCTACCGTGCATAAAATAATCGACATGACATAACACAAAAGAGTATAGTAAAATATTATAATAAAAGAATTACGAAAAGTAAATGAAAAAACTGATTGGGTACAAAGTTTGGTTATAGGTGCATTGATTCTTTAAAGCGAAAATTTTAACATGGAAATAATACATTTGTTTTTGCGATATTGGTTCTCATAACCACTGATCACTATAAGCGGTCGTTACTGTATATATCTATTCAGGTGTACCTTCAAGGATACAGAATCAAAAGGATTTCTAGGTAAGGAGTCTGAAATAGAAATCACGTTGCAGATGCCATATTTCGGGGGCATGAGCAAACGCAACTTCACATTCGGACACAAAAATGGTTTCAATCCAATTCAAAAAGCCACGGGATTCAGTATAATAATATACTCGCTTCAAGGAGTTGATGCTTTCGTCACACAGTCGAGGACTTCAATTTATTTAAGGGGGCCCTACTAATCTGCTTTTTTGACTAAACCTGAACATAAATATTACACTATTAACATCGTTAATTGTTTCTTTTCTCAACAACATTCTTCAATAGCTAGCACATGGATTTCAAAGTATTTTTATTACCTATCATTCCGTCTTTTCTAATTTAAGAGAAAATACGGCTAGAAGAAAACTACTCTCAAAAATAAGTGCCTTTGCTTGAAATATAATGGCATTTTAACAGAAATTGTCTGACAAATTAAACTTATGACAGAACACAAACTGGTTTTATCAATTCTGACAAGGCACATGTAAATCATATGTCACAATGCTGACACTTGTATTTCCATTCTGTCTTTGGTAGTGATGTAACTCTCATGCTCTTACATTTACAAACAAGGATAACATTTCATTTAAAAGAATTTCATTTTTTCTCTTCTAAAGTGAAGAGAACTGATAAATACATCAAAATAAACTAAGATCTATAGGAAATAAGTTTGTATAAAATGTGCACAAATAAGGCCTGCTAAAATATTAATTTTTTATTGAAATTTGTGAAGCTACTTGTAGTAATACAGTACGTTAAACATAAAAGGGGGGGGGGGGATTTAATAAGACTGAATTAGATCACAATTAAAATCATTTGGACAGTTCATTAACTATGCAATAATATATAATAACCTTTATGATTCAATTGAAATAATCAGCTAAGACATGATGTAAATAACTTCTGAAAAACAATTTCAGAATAAACAATATCCTAAATTTTATTCAATTATAAGATTAAAAATCATAATAAAGTTCATTCATTTCATAAGAAAGCTTTCAATTTTATTTTTAAAGGGCAAAATACAGTGTAGAAAAACTTACTAACTTGTACTAAAAAGATTATCCCTCATTATAAACCATTTAAAGATCACATTTAAATCTAAGATTTTGATTCATTTTAATTTTAGCAGCACGAGATGTTGTTGGAAAATTTAACAGATTATTTCTATTTCAAGTGCCATCTTTCAGAGAACATTATCAAAGGTCTGTAATCTTTTCAAGACTCGTGAATTATTTTAAGAGAAGATGGGAAGTTTACCCAGTATGGAATGGTTTCATCTGATTTTAAATAAAAAAATTAGCTTGACATTTCGACTGAATTATAATACAATTAAAATCATTTCGGCACTTCAGTAAACATTAACTATGCAGTAATACGATTCAATTGAAATAATCAGCTGAGACACAATGTAAATAACTTCTGAAAAACAATTTCAATATCCTGAATTTTATTAAATTATAAGATTAAAAATCATAATAAAATACATTAATTTCATAAGAAAGCTTTCAATTTTATTTTTAAAGGTCAAAATACAGTGTAGAAAAACTTACTAACTTGTACTAAAAAGATTATCCCTCATTATAACACATTTAAAGATCTAGAAATCAATGATTTTGATTCATTTTAATTTTAGCAGCACGAGATGTTGTGGGAAATTTAACAGATTATTGTTATTTCAAGTGCCTCCGGCAGAGAACATTATCAAAGGTTGGTAATCTTTTCAAGACTCGTGAATTATTTTAAGAGAAGATGGGAAGTTTACCCAGTATGGAATGGTTTCATCTGATTTTAAATATAGCTTGACATTTTGTTTAAAAAAGAATATGTAAGACATTAATAAACAATCACAGCAAGAACTGGGTCTATAAACACTATAACAAGTTTTTCCTCTTTTGATAACCTTTGTGAAGGGTAGAGGGATTTCTTAATGACAGGAACTGAAAGTTGCCAATCACAGTAATAACTTTTCACAGTATTTTTATGCCCATGTGTTTTAGTTTTAATAGAATTTCATACCTCAAAATTAAAAGTACATTTTCCATTAATATTAGCTTCCATTCCCCTTAGGCCCCAAACTTATCCAAGTCATGACACCCTAAAGAGAATTAGAATTTTTTCACTGCAAAATAGTCACATAGTATCTATCTTCGGTATTTTATTATTATTATATATATTTCATATTTGTATGACTATGAAGAAGAAATTAGAGAAGTAAGTGGTAAGAACATTAAAGAATTAATACAATTTGTGTTTAAAAATCACGCAAGTACTTTAATTAAAATTAATAATAAAATTACCTTCCAAATGCTCTTGGTATAAGCGAGTTTAGTTTTAGTGTGAGCCTGCAGCTCACTGCACAATATTTTAGAATCGTGGAAATAAACATTGATATAGCTACTCTCATTTCTTTTTGACATTAATTTTTTCAAAAGGTATTCGCTCTGTATTATAACAAGAAAAGTGATGGAAACCCAGCTTTGGAAAAGATAAAAAGTTACAAAGGAAATGAGAAGCCTCATAGCTTTTAAAATTAAGAATGGGATACTCACTTTTTATAGATATCCAAAACTGTGTTAAATCCAAACAAGCGAATTTCGCTTTCAGGCTCTTGTCACTCGATATTATTCCTCTTGTGAAGTGAATTCTTTTGGAGCTTCAACTTCTCGGTTTGGTCGGCTTTGAAGTAATTTGCGAACCAGTCGGTTAGTTGTGAAAACTGTCAGCATGCCACTACAGACCATGTACTGCTGCAATACAGAGGTCTTTTGCAGTATAATCCTTAGCGATAGGGGATCACACTTTGGGAAGGCCATTTCATGCAGATAGATACTGATGATACAAGCCAGATAGGTGACACGAGGACAGGCAAATTCAAATCAAAACACTATATAAAAGAAATAAAACACTATATAAACTGCACAGGATATAAAAAACATTCAGAACTGAAATAAAATTGTAATATTTGTTGGATTCAACACACAAAATCAATTAAAATATAAACAATTTTAAACTATGGTCTCATTAGTCTACATTAGTTCGTCTAAACAATACATCATGATGCAACTGAAACGCTTTGGGAACCCCTGCCTCAGGCCATTTCATGCAGCGAAATTCAAATTTCTAAGATAATATACTCAGGTGAGGGTGTTAAAAATCCCATTCACAATCTTCAATACCTACATACAATTATAGCAAGTTGAAAATTGGCAAGAGATGAAATTGAACAGACTACTTGATGTGTCTGCACAGTTTGAAAATTAATTCTCACTCTTTTCATATCCATTATGGGTCCAAAGTGAACACATACCTACAAAATGGAGACAATATGGAGAAGCTACTGAATATCAAACACCTTTTCAACAAATATTGGCTTTCTCTAGTATACACATATGTGCATGCACACATATGTGTATACTATAACATGCACATATGTGGTATAAAAAAACACATATGTGCATGCTTTAAATAATCAAACAGTATCAGTTCAAATCTGTACATTATACAGACCTCAGTAAGATCAAAATCCTTCTATTTTTCTAATAATCGACGACAAAAACAGTACAGTAACAAATCATAAAATTACAACTTATAGTTTAGAAGGTAATCTCGAATAATATCACATACTGTTCTTGAAATTATAATATTAAACAAAAGTTATATATTTGGAATCATTCATTTTAATGTACATCATATTTAGAATTAAAAGGCACCAAAGAAAGTCTATATTTCTTTATGTTGTTTTAATTAATTGCAGAAAATCTTGCAAGTTTTGTAGCTTATTTTGCTCTTTTTAAAAATTCATTGTCAAATTGTTCTTCATAACAGTATCCTTGTGGGTTCCATTTCCATATTAGCAAATTTTCTAAGGTTTTCCCTTGACATAGATGACCTGAACTGGTAGATATTTTTATTATGTAACTAAAATCCGGTAATAATAGTGTCCATATACATTAAAAATCCGGCAAGTTGACAACAGTGATACATTTAAATCTCGAAAGAACAAAACCTATGTAATTATCCAATCCTATATCCTCTGAGAAGACAATAGAATTAAAAAAAAAATACATTCAAAGGGAATGCAGAATAAAAAGAAATTCAAAACATGAATACTAAACTAAAATTTACTACAAATTATGAACTGTTCGGAATAAAACACTATATAAAAGAACCCATTTATTCAATGAAAGACAAAACACTATTTCTTTTTAAATTCGAGACTCTATACATTAAATACTAACTTTCAACCAGTATATTTTTAACAATCAATTTATTTGATTTAAAAAAATTTGTTTAACATTCAAGAGAGGTAAAACTATCCAATATTTTTAAATATCTCTTATACTATTTGAAAAAATTTACTCAACATTAATAATTAATAAATCAATAAGCAAAAGAAAGAGTTTTGTCAGCGATCAAAGCTGCCGTAACAAAAGTATATTCAAATATTGATATTAAAATTCTTACCTCTGCTGTTTCAAGAAACTTATACAAATATTTGGATATTTGGGAGTCAACCGCATAGTCTGAAATAGAAATAAATGCTGAATACACACATCACAATATTAACAGAGGAGAAACATTTTATAAAAACACGCATCTGATTCCTAAGGATTATAATAACATCAAATGACAATTATCAAGTTAGCAGTGATGAAGAAATCGACATCAATACTCATGCAGGCCTACAAAACTTTTGGAATTGATGCAAAATGATATAGAATTGACAAAAACTCGGGGGAAATTCAGAAAAATGCAACTGGGAATTATCAGATCTAGTTTCTGTTATAATCGTGGTGCATCAAATTTTAATCATTAGAGTGTGTTTAAATTTAAAATTTCTCCTTAAGGGGTCTATTATTTGTAAAACAACATTAGATAGCATAATGTATCAGCATAGAGAGAATTTCCAATGCTCACTTCCCTGTATGTGCTGTGTACCTCACCCAGTTCTGATAATTAGTTTGTTATATTCCTACATTTATCATTCAAAGCAATAGCTCCCTATAAAAATGTACAAGTTCCACTGGATAGAGTTATGAATTATAATATAGTTGCATATATAAAGCTACAGCCTTCAGCTTTTTAAAGTAGTTTTTCAAAAATTAGGGTGATCTCAGAAAAGAATTCCACATATATTGAACAAAACATACTCGGTGCATTTTATAAACATCTTACTCCTCTTTATCAAATTTGACTGAAAAAAAACATGGACATGAAAAAAAAATTCAGATTCCTAATAAAAAGAATTCATAGCAAACCATCCTGTAAAGTGACTTTTCCTACGACGCTTCGCTAGGCCTAAAAGTAGGCCTAGCGGAAACCAGCCGTGCATGCAGGAAAAGCTTGCATTGTAGGATGTTCAATTTAATATAAACATACTATATATTCATGTATTATGCTATATATATGCAGACCTGCCAACCTCAGTAAGAGCAAAATCCGGCAATATTCTACCGTGCATAAAATAATCGACATGACATGACACAAAAGAGTACAGTAAAATATTATAATAAAAGAATTATGAAAAGTAAATGAACCAACTGATTGGGTAAAAAGTTTGGTTATAGTAGAAAAACCAAACGGAAATTTGAGATTATGCTTAGAGCCTAGAGATCTTAACAGATGAAGCTAGCTCTGAAATTTGCACTTTTAATACACCATTGGAAGGTATAAATTCAATAAGATGCCATTTGGAATAGCTTCTGTACCTGAAATATTTCAGAAAAGAAATCAAAAGCTTTTTGGTTATTTGATGAGTTTATTTTGATTGTGGCAGGATATGATGATGTAATCTTGTTTAAAGTTCTTGAAAGAGCTAGATCATTATATATAAAGTTTAATCCAGATAAATTGCAATATAGGGTATCAGAAGTAAAATATGTGGTCAAATTATATCGAAATCGGGTATAAAACCTGATCCTGATCACATCTTGTTAGGTATGATAAATTTTCTTTCAAAATTCATTTCCGACATATCTAAGTTGCTGCCCCGTTAAGAGAAATCATTCATGAAAAAGTAGAATTTAATTGGGGAAAGGAACAAGAAGTATCATTTGTAAACACTTTAAGGTTTGTTAACTAAAGCTCCAATTTTAAAAGTTTTAAGTGCTAGTGATGATACAGTTCAAGAGATGGACTTGTTTATTCCAAAAAGGTCAACGTGTGTCATTTGTTTCACGTAGCTTAACTAATAGTGAAAAGATAGAAAAGGAATTATTGGCAATTGTGTTTTATCATAATTTTGTCATTGTACAGTAGACCCTTAATAGCAATTGTCAAGAAACCTACGCATAAAATATCTTCTAGAATGCAGAGAATGATGCAAAGTGTATGATTTTGTAATAAATTATGTAGCAGGTAATCAAATGTTTCTAGCCTGTTAATGAAACTGAAATGTGCATAACATTTAAGTATAGCCATTAATTAAATAGAGAACTGAATTAGATCCAGAATTGCAGATAGTTGTCAAAGAAGACATTGAATCTTACATAGTAGGGTGATAGTAGTGTAAAAACATATTATAAGGTTAAAAATGATCTATACATTAATGAAATGAATTATTAATAGTTGATGTTCATGAAGCTCATTTTGGGATAGAGAAATGTAAGAATAAGATCAAAGAGAAATAATGTATTGGCCAGGGATGAGAGAAAGAAAATTGTAAAGAGCCATTGAAACCTCAAATAAGTTCCATACAGACCTTTTGAAAAGGTAATGGACTTAGGTAATCTAATTGTAATGACTCAAAATGGATTGAAATTATTCAAATTATTCAGATGAGGTTTGGTTACTGTAATGTACCATTTAATAGTTATATTTATTGCAAATGATTTAATTATACATTTATTAGTCCTCAAAGTAATGGGATGGTTGAAAGAGCAGTAGGAATTGCAAAAGTATTAAGGGAAGATTATTTTGTGGGATTAATACCCAATATCTATCTCAAAGTTAAACTAATGTTCAAGTCGTAGACTAAAAACCAAATTACCAATGTCCAACAAATTATTAAATTCTGAATTGGTAATGCTGATGTGATCATGTTGTCTACTTAATGTTAATAAAGTTGTATCTTATGGAACTGCTCAAGCCTCATGCTTAATTGTGTCAAGATGAACTCATACATAGTAAAAGGAATGACATACTTATAGTTTATAGGATCTCTGTAATAATATTTCCTTACTGTTCAGCTCATCTGAAATTATAATATTAAACCAAAGTTATATATTTGTAACCATACATTTTAATGTACATCATATTCAAACTAACAGTCTATATTTCGAGTACTTCTATTTCTTTATAATTTTACTCCATCATAAGCACATAAACGAATATTTTCTACCCTAAAGCATTGAAAAGGAAAAGTGGAGAGACACAATCCAGTGAATATTTGGCTAATCTTGTATTTTTAAAACTTGACATTTAAAATCGAAATTACTCTGAAAGATTCTCAAGCCACCGTTTTGATTCAAACTGACTTCTCGTGGGTTTTTGATGTAAGTGCAGGTGTTCGACAGGGTGATGCATTATTGTTTAACTTTGTTCTCTAACATGTCATTCGAAGGTTGAATCTTAGAGGCTCAATTTCCTGTAAAACCACACAAATCTGACATTAAAAGATATTAATAACTTAAGAATATCTGAACGCAATATTTTGAGACCAATTCAGGTAAATAGTAATCTATGGAGAATAAGAACTAATAAGGAAATAGAAGCACTCATAAAATGCAAAGACATAGTAAAATTTATTAAAGCACAACGAATATCACATCGAGAGACAAACTCATAAGCGAGTGGCAAAATTCTTATACTGGAAGCCAATGTGCAACAGACCAAGGGGAAGACAAAATAAAGATGGTTAGATGATGTGTTGAATGACCTAAAATGTCTGAAGATAACCAACTGGAAGGGGAAGACTAGAGACAGAGTCGTCTGGAAAGGGATTGCTAAGGCCCATGACGGGCTGTAATGTCAAATAAGAAGATTTGTTGATTCAACACACAAATCAATAAATATAAACAATTTTAAATTATGATCTCCTATCCTAGTCTACATTAATTCGTCTAAACAATACATCATGATGCAACTAAAACTCTCTATAACATGATAGACTTGATTTAAATTAAATTTACGACTTTTTTTATCTTTTGATATTTGAAAACCGAGTATTCACATTCAGATTTCTGAGCAGATTGAGATTCTTGCTCTATGGGATAGTTGCTATGAAAAGAAAAGAAAAAAGAATTAAGATGCATCTTCATGTATAACTGTGACAAATACCATCTTATTAAGAAACACAGAAATTCAAATACAATCAGTTTTACATTATAGAGTTCTCTTACAGTACACTTTTTAAAAGAAATATGAGAGAGATTACCACAGTGGACCGTATATTTTAAAAATGGAGATGGTTCATGTTGGAGTCACTTAAAAACATGTTCTGTGTTCACTGCCATAGTGAATCAAGTGATTAATCCCATAGATGGCTCCTGCAGCAACAGTGGGAAAAGAAAGTTCATGAATGCTCACAGACATATAGTCAATAGGACATTTTAACGTCCATTACAGTTGAATAATATATTTTGTTTTAGCAAAGTCGGGGCCCTTGTTTGTAGATGTTTAACCAAAGATGATGTAGCATACCCCTGGAACAAAATTAACATTTCTGATGTTATTAAATCATTTCCTGCTTATCAAGTCACTATTCCATGAAAGATAATTCTGAGAGAAAGTATCTTCATCATGATCTTTCCATTCGAAAATATATGACATGTATGCAGAAATAAAAATAAGGAAACAAAAATTTTCACAACAAAGTTCAATTTACATTTCAAGCTGCTGCTGAAACTAGTCAATAGCACAGAAAATTCCTTCCCAATGATGCAGAATTTGGAGTGATTGAAGCAGTAACAAAAGTACATTCAATATTTATATTAAAATTCTTACCTCTGCTGTTTCAAGATCCTTATCCAAATATTTGGGAGCATAGCATAGTCTGAAATAGAAATAAAATGTGAATACACACATCACGATTATTAAAAAGGGGAGAAGCGTTTTTAAAAATAACAAGTGAAACCTCCGATTTCAAATTAAATGAATTTCCATAACTAATAATTTGGTCGAGGTGTCAAAATCAATTGGGTTATATATAATCAAATATTTATTGTACACATCTCATTTGTACATAAACAAGATATACATAGAATATACCTAGGGGCAGCAATCTAAACTTGGTGAGTTACCAGGTTTAGGCTTCTGCACCTGGTCTAATCTTAAATATATACAGAGTACTTGTAATTCAGAGGGTATTCTTTCAGTTATATTCCAATTTAAAACTAAAAAATCAATCGTAATTGACTTTCGTGCCAATTAACTCAGACGTCAAACAACATTTCATTTCTAAATTATAAGGAAAAAACATTTTCCCCAATTAAGTGGAAATTATAAATTAATATTTCAGTTTATATAACTTGCATGTGTAGAACAAAACATGAGAAATTAATTATTCTAACAAAATTTAGCTCTAAAAGGATGAACTGTCAGTTATTTCTTACACGAGTGAACTTGCATAAACAAATGTTGAAATATTTATATTATATAATTTCTCATTACTAACCAGTAACAGTATAATTTTCTGGAGAGTCATTGATGCTTTTGAAATAAGAAATATTCTTTTTTAATCATTTCATTTCATACTATTAAATTTCTAAACACTTTTCATACACTTATCATATTCAAAGAAGCACGTTTATAGCAATAAATATAAAATGCCTTGGAGACCATTATAGTCAAGTTTTAATGATTTCTTGAGGTCTCATAAAAGGGTAAGACATGTAGAACAAACAGTTTCATCGTTTAATCGTATAAATCTCTTCAAAATGATTAATCTTTAACAGTTTAAAACAAGACTAAAAGTAACAAATCAGAAATGGTGCCATGACAATGCTTTGATTAGCTTCAAGAAAAGTATATTTGGAGTAAATTCCAAACACACACATTAAAGTTCTCTAAAAATAATGAAGATTCAACAACAATAAAGCATTTCAGTATAAAAGAGAATTAAGGAATAGAGTTATAAGAGTCATAAATGTACCATGCTATATACACACATATATATATATATGCAGACCTGCCAACTTTAGTAAGAGCAAAATCCTGCAATATTCAACAGTGCATAAAATAAATCGACATAACACAAAAGATTATATAGTGTAATAAAAGAATTATAATGTACTTAACAGATGCTTGTACTCTATAAATTATAATGGAAGATGGTTGCGTGTCTATGAAAAAAAAAAAAGGAAAAAGAATTAATAAGATGCATCTTCATATATAACTGTGACAAACCATGATCTTATTAAGAAATACAATGAAATTTACATTACAGAGTTAACTTACAATACACTTTTAAAAGATTTGAGAGAGATTATGTTATAAAGACTTTTCTTAAATGGTAGTTATCAACAAGTCGACTAAATGGTCTGTACTTTTAAGACAATTGAAATTAATAAAATAGTACTCATTCGATTATCATGCAAAAGGGAAATAAAGTATTTTCTTTTATATAACCAGAGAAAAATACTCATATGTAAGCTCAAAAGTTATGACAGCCTCGGCAATATATGATACATAAAGCAACACAAGAGAATACTTTGAAATAATATTAATTAAGGCAGTCACTTCAGTAAGGATTAAATAGGATATAACTTTATTACGATTTACTTCTAAACTTAATTTCATAATAGAAGTATTTTAGACAACAAACATCCGTCATTCATTAATGAGACGAGAATTCAGTTAACACACAATCTTCTAAAGCACGTTAAAAGTGGAGCAAAATATTTCCAATCTGTGAGATATAACAACAATAATAACACATTTTTGTTTGAATTTTTGAAGAAAAATAAATAAATTTCATTTTTGTGTTTAAAGTTTTGTTAAAGAAATAAAACATTCTTGAAATTTGAGATAGTTTTATAATTTGTGTTTTGAAAGAGAAATTGTTTAACATAAAATTTTGTTATGAGTGCTTATAAAAAAGAAAAAAAAAATTTTTATTCATAATAATTTATATATAAAATTAAATACTATTTATATTAGAATAATGTTTTATATTATTTTTTATATAATGTGTAATATGTATTGGTGTTTTAGTTGTATTAAATCTGAAATATTTATCATCAGCAATAAGTGACAATTTTGAAAATATCGGATATATGTCTAAATATCGGATATATAAATCAAATATCGGATATTTTCCAAAATATCATGATATTTACGAACCCTGTTCAGTTTGGACTAACCTTTAACATCGTTATAGCTTTCTATGATTTAGAAACGAAACTGTGACAGCATTTGTCATTATAGATATAACTGGAACTTGAAAACATAACTACAGATTTTTACAAAATTGTTTCCATGTAAGTAAACAAGTTAATACGAAAACCACAATAGTTTAAATAGCAATTAATAATAAAACATCCTTACTTCAATTTCCTCGTAATCCCACACCGTTTAAAATCCAAACAGTTAAACGCGAGTTCTGATGGTCACAGTTAAAGCTGTCGATGAAGGTTAACAGTTAAGATAATTCACTACAGTTTTCATGAGTAGACCAAAAATTTAAATATTTTATTAAACAAATTTCTAAAACTTTAATGCAGCTAGTGGCGTCTCTCTAAATAATAAAATGTCGTACGGGTTTTTTTCCTATAGATATGGAGGTTAGATCATTCAACCTATCTCGAGTCGGAAGCTAATGTTACAGGATTCGTAATTGCCATACGAAATTTATTCCTCGTGTCAAATGAAGCAGTTTAACAAAAATAAAAATCCACATTCGCTTCCAACGGTATTTTCCATGATATATCGTAATAAACTATTAAATTCCCCATTCATACTTTCTCGTTGTTCTTGAAACATTTGGGAAGGATTGCTCGTTTGGGGTGGAATTATATAGGCTCCAGAACAGATCTGCATGTTCGAA
The DNA here is from genome assembly GCA_907164885.2 of Dolomedes plantarius. Taxonomy (NCBI): domain Eukaryota; kingdom Metazoa; phylum Arthropoda; class Arachnida; order Araneae; family Dolomedidae; genus Dolomedes; species Dolomedes plantarius. Next base: position 18,033 of record OU015497.1, on the reverse strand, counting down.
TGGGAACCATGAAATAGGAACCACATTTATCGGAACATCATTCTGAAACAACATGTACGTTTGTTTAGAGGTGCCATAGGCGCAGAATTTGTGTTTATGGATGACAACGCCCGTCCTCACCGAGCAAACATCGGAAACGAATGCCTTCAACCTGAGGATATCACCAGTATGGAACGGCCAGCATTCACACCTGACTTGAATCCGATAGAGCATGTGTGGGACATGCCTGGCCGACGAGTTGCACCTTCCACATGTGTACCGGAACTTTTGAGAGCATTGCTTGCTGAGCGGAGCAATCTTCCCCAAGATCAGCTCGATAATTTGATACTCAGCATGCCTAGGCGTTGTACGGACTTCATTTCATCGCATGAGAGACATACAATATTGACCATCATACCAAACATGTGATATCAAGTTTTTGTAAAGGAGATATTTTTTACAATTGCTCCAGGGAGCCAAAATCGTAGTTTTTATGAATGGTATCATACATACTCCATCTTTTTCGTTCTGTATCTTTTGTTTAATAAGGGTCGATTTTACAGGTACGTAAGGAACGTTACGGAACGAGCCGAGTCCGAGCGCCGGATGCATATGTTATAAAGAGCCGGATATAGAAAGTGGCGGGAAACGTGTTCATTAGCTGTGAAAAGATTGTAACGTCATGGCTCGTTTCATTTTCAGTTAAAGATTATCAACTTTTGTTAGAGGAGGGAGGAAGCGGAGAGCCAGGTCCGTGCTTATGGGTGGGTTAAAAAAAACATGATTTATCTTCAATTCAGTTATAGTAAACCCTTGATTATCAATCCTTTTTTCAATATCAGTTTCTACTATCTGGTCAGTCACTACATACAAGTCTTTGAAGAATTATATCTTGAATAGCCCACTTTTTTACTTTCTGCCATGAACGAGAGACCGGCCGAGCAGTGAACGACTTCATGCTCGAATCGTTGGCCGAGAATCGGACGTGCACGGCGCAGTATAAACAGTTCCATTGAAAACAAGGAGGAAATGATTACGACGAACTCGTCGGATCGTTCCCGTTGCGTTCCCTTCACATGCCTGTATAAATCGACCCCAAATGGGCTTATGAATAAGTCCCGTTTCTTTTGTTTTCTGAACCTTTATTTGCCGGAACTGATATTATCCTTAATTTATGGACATGAGTGTATATATATGTACACTGAAAAGCCACAAAAAACTGGTACGGGCGTGCGTATACAAATAACGGAGATATGAAACCGATCAGCGTAGCGCAATGCAATCGGCATCGCCAATGTGAGCAACAGGTGTCTGGCGAAGCTGTTAGATCGGTTTCCTGCTCGCTACAGTTTGGTCATCAAGGTTTATGTGACTTGAACGTGGCGTTATAGTCGGCGCACGACAGATAGGAACTTAGCATCTCCGAGGTAAGCGATGCAATTGGATTTTCGCGCACGACCATTCACGATTTGTACCGTGACTATCCGGTAAAACATCGATCTCCGACAGCGGTGGCTCGCCTGGGCCAGCCAACACCTCCATGGGACTCTTGATGACTGGAAGAACGTTGCCCGGTCTGACGAGTCTCGTTTCCAATTGTATCGGGTGTATGGACGTGCAAGGGTATGGACGCAAACTCGTGAATCTGTGGACCGTACATGTCAACCGAGGACATAACAAATTATATTCAAATTTATATACTTTAAAAAAAAATTACGTCTTTCTTATGTTTTTAAAAATAAATAAACATTTTCCTCAAAATGTCCGTCGTTCAAATAAGTATACTGTGTCAAATAGTCGCAGGCTCGCCCAGAGACTTTACGGGGCCTGGGGCAAACTTTGTTGGGGGCCCGAAGAAATCTGATTAAATTTTTTAAATTTAAATAATTTTTTTTAAAATTTTTTGGGGGGCCCCTTTTTTCAGGAGATTATTTTGAATTTTGTCGTACGCTACAAGTTTCAGAATTTTCTTTCTGACGAAATCTAATAAATAAATTTTTAAAAATTATTTGGGGGCCCCTCCGGCAGTTGGGGGCCTGCGGCAAAGTGCCCCAGTTGCCCCCCCTCTTGGCGGCCCTGAATAGTCGTATACATTCATTACTTACGAGTCTCTCCTAAAAGTTGTAAAGACGCCTTTTTAAAACTTGTCCCCTGTAAAGATTGTTTTGCTACAACGCTAGTTAGTCTTAGCTGTTGAATCGCAACCCTCATAAAGTCTGTGCTGATCCAAGTTTTAATCAACACTTCTATTGTATTGTATCCTGTGTATTTTGGTGAGTTTCGTAGCATGCTATCGCCTGATTGTATTTTTTCGCTAAACTGATTGTATTTTTTGTGGAAATTTTGATATTTCGATTATGGCCCGTTTCGTCGCCGCGATTTCGAAATAGCGCGACGCATGTATAGAATTGCAACCGTGTTTGAAAGAAAACGAAACGTATAGAAGATTAAGATTTTGATTAGGGGTCAGAATGGCCCCTACCGTAGTTTTAGTTTTTAATATCGTTACATGTGGTTACGCTGAAATAATTACTTTCGATTCGAGTCACTTTCGATTCGCGAGTTTCAAAATCTCACGACACCCGCTGGGGACGTTATTCATGTACTGTTCCGGATATATTCTAATCCGTTAAAGTATGGACGTCGTGCTATCAGAAGAATCAATGGCATACCATCACTGGCATTTCCCGTTAGGTAAATGACGTTTTCAAAGTGATGGGGCCATTTTAATAGACTCCGAGTACCGAATTCTTAGAAATTACCTTAGTGATAGAATAGCGGGCGAATAGGTACGGATGTAATTTTCAAAATTTATCTTTCTTTTCTAATAAATGAAACATTTGAAATCAAGAACTTATTTTTCAACGAAAAATGGCGTTATTCCGTGAAGCAGACTAATTCCGAAACAGATATATATCATTACTCGGTAATCCGTGTGAAAATAGGCCTAAAATTTGCAGACCCGTTGTATGAAAAGTCACTTTACAGGGGCTCAAGTCCGATTCAGAAAATTCTTGACTATATATACCATGTATGCCAACTCGGCATGCCCCACCCCCCCAAAAAAAAACTGATGTGTGCTAACATTTCCAAAATTGGCACACACAAAAAAATAATCATGAATCATTGTGAAAGTACCATTTTACCAAGAATTGGCTATTTGAAGCATAGAACGTTATCAAATAACAAAAAACTATACAACATATTAACTTCATCATTAAAACACCCATACGATGCAACCAGAAAAACTTAATCCCTTATATACACTATAACAGGGGTGTCAAACTCGCGGCCCACGAAGAACATTTTTGCGGCCCGGCCAATATAATATATAATAAAATAACTGACGCGAATTATAAGATAGGAAGAATTCGCTAAATGTTTCTTAATGATACTTTTTTGCTATTTTAAACAAAATGCGTATATTTATGTTGAATATACTGTAATAAGGTAAATAAACCTAGGTTTCTATTAATATTGATTTTTTGCGGCCCACCTATAGTTAAACATTGTTTGTTTGGCCCAAGGTAGCCTTTGAGTTTGACACCCCTGCACTATAACATACGTATGATGAACTATACATATATAACTACACATATGATGAACCTATCAATCAAATTTGAAAGGATATATAAAAATTGCTATTAAAAAAGGTAACATTGAAAAAAAATGCCAATTTAGGAATTTTTGTTTTAAAATAAAAATTGTGGGGGGCCCTAGGCCCGTGCCTAATGGAAAATCAGGGCCTGCAGGGGCGGTTTGCTAGGAATTCTTTGATATATCTGACGTGCCCACTGCAAACGTTCCCGGTTAGATATTGTTGTCAAAGTCTATGAACCACAGACGAACTCACATTTAGCCATCTGGCCACTGCTGTCTGACTTTGTCCTTGTTACAATTTGGCTATGCCAGATGTCTAATCTCAGCCTCGCAGCGACAATTGCCGCCTTGCTCTGAGACATGCACTTTTTTGCTCCTCGAAAATGACGTATACCGACTGCAGCGCACTATTTTGCATAATGTAGTATTGTTCAGCGCCTTTTACTTAACAAGATTTTGAAATTTTAAACAGATTGGCCTAGTTTTGAACGCTTTATCCCTTTTTATTATGATTTTTCCTTAATTTTGATAACTAGTGTGTGTATGTATATATATACATACAGGGCCGTAACTGGGCACCCGCAAGTGGGCCCAAAATGCTGTATTTGTTATATTATTTCCGCAGACCTAAATATATTAGGGGCCCAAATGGAAATTCTTGCCCAGGGCACAGGAATGGCTAGTTACAGCATTGTATATGTATGTATGTATGTATGTATGTATATATATATATATATATATATCCCACCGAATCTAAAAAGAAACCCGACGTGGTACCACAAGGCTACCTTCGACCTTAGTCCTTTTATGAAATGATGAAATGTATTTCATATTCAAGATTCCGAGACAAACACTCCAGTAATGGCTTTTAACATAACTCTCTTTACAATTAACATCCATGCCGACAGTGGGACTCGAACCCACGGACTCTGATACTAGCGATCTAACCATTGTCCATCGCCTGGCACTTCTGCGTACTTCTACGAACAGGAGAATCCGTTTATTGTGGTGCAGAGATTGGAGTATGGATCAATGGGCGACCGTTCTCTTCACTGATGAGTACCGGTTCAGCCAAAACACCGATTCTCGCCGTACGCTCATATGGAGAGAACCAGGGACCCGCTACCTACCCTCCAATGTCCACGAAATCGACCATTATGGCGGAGGAGGTTTAATGGTCTGGGCAGGCATCATGTTGGATGGCCGCTCACCTCTCCATGTCTTTGAAAGAGGCACTGTGACTGGTGTGAGGTATAGGAATGAGGTCTTGGAGCCCTATGTTCGCTTTTTCAGGGGTGCAGTTGACCCCGAGTTCATTTTAACGCGAGGTTACATAGAGCTCTTCTGGTCGACGAATTTCTAGACAGTGAGGATATTCGCCGGATGGATTGGCCAGCCAGATCTCCAGACCTTAACCCTATAGAGCATGTCTGGGACGCTTTGGGGAGGGCAACTCGCGAACCATCCAGGGAATGATAAACTGCCTTATTTCCAGTATGAAATCACGCTGCGATACCTGTATATCTGTAAGAGGGGAATCATACCCCCCATTAACCCATTTTTTTGTTTATTCTGCAACCGCTGTTTCATACCTTCGGTCTCCAACGAGTGTTACGCACGATCATGCGTGTGTATTACAATTATTTGTTTTGTAATGTATCAATGTATGTACATATCAAAATTAAGGCCAAACGATATTTTAAATGCCACCACAATTCAAAATAATAAGAAAAAAGTGCCAGACGATAATTTTAATTATGAATTTATCCGAAATATTTCAGAGTACGATGACTTACTGGTTTCTTAAAATAAAGTTTTAGTATGTTTTCAAAATATTTCAGGTAGTTTTGTTAAGAGTAGATTATAGATCTTATTATTAAATACCAAATTCTGAAAATTCATTTTAATTGATGGATAGACCCCTATTTCATTGGAAATCGTAAGTGTACGAACACTTTTGGGAGCCACTGTATGTCTTAGCTAAATTTTAGCTTTCTAAATTTTTTTGTTCAAATTGAAATCTTTCCGAGTGTAAGCCGCTGTTGTAATAAAAATATTTGTGAGCATCAGCAAGATGTAATGAAACATCTCGTCTGATTACAAAAACCCGAACTGAAAAAATTACGCCGTCATTCCGATTCAAATATTTCTCGCAGTTCCAAATCGTTAAGATTTGTCAGGTTGCGGCGCTTTCTGAAAGTGTATACGTAATCGACAAAACTATCCCGGCCGAACTTTGAAATATATCAACGGCGGATATTACGTTTTGGGTCACGTGACATCTCCTTTTCCGCGCGAATTTTCAAATCTTTGGCAAAGCTGGGTTGCCAAAATTATAACTCGCGACGACGGAAGGTTTTAGCGTCTGAAATTTTGCTTTTCGAAGGACAGTTATGGAGGAACGTAATCATACGCTAAAAGTAGCAAACTAATATTCTCCGGCAGTGCAGTTAATGTAGTAAATCGACTTTTTCAGAATTTGGTACTTTGTAATAAGTGTTTCAAAAATGTACCTACGTTTAATTTACTTATTTTCTGCCTTGTTTAAATTTCGCCGCTGTCAAGTAAGCATTTCAAATCCCTTGCAATCGATATATTGCCTTAATAATGTTGATCGGTGCGAATTTACAGATTTCTAAGAATTACAGAATTTCTAAGAAATATAAATTGTAGTTTAATGAAGAATTATTTATTAAGCTCGCATATGTTTTGCAAGGCCTTTGTTAGAAAAACAAGTGTCTCTGTTTATTAATAAGTTTTATTAAATTTTCTTATCTTGTTGATTTCACAGTTACCGGTATTTTTATTAAATGGCTAGTTATGTTATTCGTAACGCAGCAAAAGATAGGGTAGGTGGGTGCAAAGGTTCGCATGGGGCAAAGGTTCGCACATACATTTTAAAATGACCGGGATTAGTTATGGGAAGAATAGGGTAGGCAGTCCATTCCTCTACTTCCAGTCAGTTGCCTCGTAAAAAATGTTGGAGTTTAGACCCCCTCTTGCAGAGAAAATGAGGTAAGTTTATTTCGTCTCTTTTAATGTAATTTTTTGCAACTTTTAAGTAATTTTGAGCATCACTCAAACTCACGAACTGTTTTGGGCTTATTTTCGTATGTTAGGGTGGTAAATAACCTTTCAAATCCTACCTTAAGTTTTGGGTTAACTCAAATACAGTGGCGTCCATTCTGCAGAAACAGAACCAGCACGAAATGGGGTAAAGGTTTGCAGGAGTCATGGGGTAAAGGTTCGCAGTGCAAACCTTTGCCCCATCTGCAAACCTTTGCCCCTCTAACTATTAACATTTGTTTCATGTCCTCTTTTCATTAGGAATCCTTATTAACAACGTCTTTTATTAATGGGAATTCACATTTTTGTAATTTGAAAAAAAATTATGGTTTTTGATAAAAACTGCCTGTTTTCAATCAGAAAAGTTTTTGTAAAATGCTTGAAAATCCATAAATTAAAAATAAATAAATTAATACAACACAAAAATAAAAGAGCTCTGAACAAAGACCTATTTTATAAGATAAAAGAATTAAATGTTGTTACAAGACATTATAAGCTTCGAAGGTCTGGTTAGGGAAAAAGCTCTAAATGAGTAATTTCCAGATTTGCAAGTCTTTGAAATGCTCCTTGCGTCACAATTTTTGACGAAATTTTATAAAATTTATTACAAAGACTCCTCTTATACATTAAAATAAAGTTATGTATCCATTTCAGGTTTCTACATCATTCAAATTATCAAAGTTTAACTTAAGCGTGGAAAAGTACAAAAATTTCACGAGAATTCAGAGTACAAGCATAGAAATATTTCCTAAAAATTAATTATTCAACGAAAGCACAAATCAAAACACAACCCTGATCAAAATGTATAAGCAATCTAAATGCAAAATTAAGGATAAGGTTAAAAATTGGATCGCAAGGAGCATTTTAAAAACACATAAAAAATTTAAATTTTTAAATATAAAAAATAAAATTTTAAAATTTATAAAATTTTATAAGGTGTTTGAAATAGTTTTACTTTAATGAAATTTATGCCCAATTTCATATCTCTGAGGTAAAAATTTCAAAAATTGCTTTGTAATGTCCCCCATCCCCTTAATTTGCTTAATTTTTATGGGTTTTAAAAGAATGAGTAAAGCCTAAGATATGATATAACGATAGTGTTAATGGTTGATATTTTAATTGGAAGTTCTTTAGTTTATGAAAAAAATTATTGAGATTAACTCCTTTTCATTTTGTGAATTTCTTTGTTAGATTCAACTTTCTGTGTTAATAGTTGATATTTCATTTTGAAGTTATTTAGTTAAGAAAAAATTTATTGAGATTAACCTGTTCAATTTGTGATTTCTATGTATGTAACACCTTAAAAAGATTACAAAATGTGAAATAAAATTATTTAGACAACTCTTTTGTGATTTTCGATGCCTATCCAGTAAGAAACCAACGAGTGGGGTAAAGGTTCGCAAACAGGTCTTTTGGTAAAATTAAAATTCGGTGACTAAATATTTCGGGAAAAAATTCATTATTTTATAGAAGGTAGAGAGGATACCCAACTACAATACAAGTGACTTTTTGGGGCGATAGGATCTAAAGGAGGCCCGTAAGAAACCCAAAACTCAAAACTGCAAACCTTTGCCCCCACCTACCCTATATTTTCTTAGGAAACCCACACAGACAGGCTAGAAAGCAACTCGTACAGTTTTCAATTTTTTCATTGCAATGCATAAAAAGGCACCTGACATGAGTTTGGTCAGATTTCTGTGTCTCTAACTTGTCCAGAGAATGGTTAAAATGTCACTGGTTTCGGGATGTTTCAAATTTCCGGACACCTTTTCTTGCATTTTAAGAATTGTAAAGGCTTTGACGCAATTTTTTTTTGTAATTTTCGAAACTGGGTTTAACATTTACCAGCGTATAGTGACAAAGAAAAAAGATTTACCGAAGAAACATGTTGCAAAGGTACGAAAACTTTTATTTTGCAAAGTCTGATAATTACACACAATACCCAATGATTGTCATAAAGACAATGAACCGCTTGTAATGTTTAACAGAGCTTGACAGTGTTTTTAGAGTCTAATATTTGCGAGCGATCATCAATTATACATCGTAGTATGAAGGTAGGATATTTTGATAAAGCTTCTTGTCTGCTCAACAGAAGACAAAGTTCCTTTCCCTACAATTGCAAAATGCGAATTAGTTCAGCCCTTTCGCCGTTCCTTACACTGGCGAGGAAGGAACGTTGCCCGGAGAGTACCGCTTGGAGGCGGGCTGTTCAACACTCCCCTTTACAGCGAGACCATCCGCGCGGCCCGATGCCAGTGGGCCGGCGTGCTTCTCACCTTTTTTTTTTTGATGGAACAGGAGGCACGATGTTTCGAGGATACATTTCCAAGCCTGATGTTGTTGGCTCAGAAATAGAAAGGCAAGGTGGAGAAGAGGATGACACGAGCCAGATGGTAGCGGCTCTGGTGAAGAGGATGACACGAGCCAGATGGTAGCGGCTCTGGTGAAGAGGATGACACGAGCCAGATGGTAGCGGCTCTGGAGAAGAGGATGACACGAGCCAGATGGTAGCGGCTCTGGTGAAGAGGATGACACGAGCCAGATGGTAGTGGCTCTGGTGAAGAGGATGACACGAGCCAGATGGTATCGGCTGTGGTGAAGAGGATGACAGGAGCCAGATGGTAGTGGCTCTGGTGAAGAGGATGACACGAGCCAGATGGTAGCGGCTCTGGTGAAGAGGATGACACGAGCCAGATGGTAGCGGCTCTGGTGAAGAGGATGTCACGAGCCAGATGGTATCGGCTGTGGAGAAGATGAGAAAGACATGAAGCAGGTATGTGGAGAAGAGGAAGAAGAAAGCAGACTTCAGTAGCACTAATAAGGATGAGTGACCGATGATTGCTAGTTGCAGGCAACAAAGTGTTTGAAAAACTGAAGACAGTGTGCGATGAGTTTTAAAAATTTTAGATCCCAAATTGTACGGATATTTAAAGTTCTATAGAGAGACAGTGGATGATTACACATAAAAAAAATCAATTTTAGAAATTTAGTTCATCGATGGAAAATCTTCATACAGTTTTGTCCATGTAGGCTTGTTTGGTTAGTCTTTGCTGAAGGCCGGAAACAACTGCACAAAATTCGCCGTATTCTTTTCTTTAAACTAAGTCGAGGTACATCAGGTGTAGTTTTGATGTCGCAGTCATTCAAAAACCTTTCCATGAGCGGGTTTGGAGGTTTAGGAGCCTTACGCAATACCAGGGCAGATTTAGGAGGCTTTGGGGAGGTTTAGGAGGTCTAGCATCAACATATTCGTCCATAGAGCTTTCAGTGGCAGTTTCATAAATATCAACGTCATCTTCTTCCTCAACTGCCAGGCAAACTTCTTTTGACATTTTCCCCTTTATTTATTTTTCTTTTCAATAAAAGCGTAAAATTGGTAAATCCAAAAGCCTGATAAAAATTCAGTAGACGTCCGACACAGCGAACAAGAATACGGCAGTCACGATAATAACTGACAGTCCAATGATGATATTTCAACAAAGAACAATAAAAATATCTCGATGTCAAGAGATATAAGAAAATTTCAAAGAATTCTCAAATTAAAATAGAAGCAATTACGATAAGCTTTTAAGCGCTTAAACCTTCACACATAAGTTTTAGGTTTAAAATGGCGACTGTAAAATCCTTTGTTGCGTAGCAGATCTGTTGTAAAAATATTTATGATTGTTAACATTGTTGATGATTAACAATACTAAGAGCAGTTACACAACAGTGAGAAAGAACGATATTATGAACAATGCTTAATATTTTCTCTTTATTTCTGGCTATAATTAAGATTGTTGTTATGTATATTTTGACAGCGTGGCCATTCATAAATGATTACTGCCTTTAAAGATGCATAGAAAAATTGAAAAGTTTTATGTAACACTGTCCAATTTGTACTAACCC
>OU015496.1:210649867-210676062 GCA_907164885.2 Dolomedes plantarius | reverse complement strand
ACATCTGCAGTTAACAATTGAAAGGAAATTTTAAGCACTATATTACCTATTGGAACTATTATACCTTTTGGAATATTAACAGCTGTGATATGCTGTATAATCTGAAATGTTCTAAATAGTTAAAACCTTCATAATTTTCTTAATGCCTAAGGAGCATTAAAATTCTTTTTGCAAGTTTGTAAACGAGGTCTTGATTAGCACTGACCCTCATTTCGAGAATCAACCTTCCCGAGGCATCAACCCTTAAACCAGTGTCAGGTCTCTTCTGCTGGGAGGTGGACAGTAACATAGTTTACTACCTGGTATTGTATTCTTATCTGTATAATCTTATTGGTTATATGTTGTTTCCAATGCTGAAAATGATTTAATATTAACATTTGCAGTGTTAACTTGCTATAATTCCTTAATTTGTTTAACATATAACAAATAAATTCTGAATTTATTTGTTATGTTAACAAAACTAAGCAATTATAACAAGTTAACAATTACATCGACCAGCAAATGTTAATATTAAATAAATTTCATTTATCATACAGGCATATAGCATATAAATAAATTTCTCTGTAATAAAAACTACCTTTACATAAATTTTTGTAAACAAGAAAAAAACTGTAAAACATAATAAAAAAATATGTACATAATTTTAAAATGTATGAAATGAACATAAAAATCTGTAAGCCATAATATTCATGAATTGTTTTGTGATATAAATGCCATTTATATTATTCATGATCTCATTTTTTATGAGGGGTTCTCCCCCTGTTATATTGGATGGCAAAATGCCTTATGTCTGAGAAGACAATGGCGGGCATAATTTAAAAAGAAAAAAACAATTATTAGTTTACATAACAAAATGATCTGATAAATTTTGAATTAGTACAAATTTCCGAGATATTTGAAATAAATAGCAAAATGGGCTAAGTATTATCATATATACTATGGTGATAATATGCTCTATGTATTTTAATTACTTTTAATAACCGCAGCATACTTATTTTGATTTCTTCAAAATATCTTCCAATTTTCATATTACAAGGAATACTTACATTAGAAGCACTAAAATGATACTATAATTATTACTTACAATTAATTCATTTCAATTGAATGTGTTGTTAAGTATTGTATCTAGGTATATCAGTACAAAAGCATTTTGTAGGCTAGAATTATACCTTTTATTTTTTTACTAAAGATAAGTCCAGGTCAAGGAACACTTTAAATGCATGTATAGTTACAGAAAGAATTTAAAAAATAATAAATCTCTCTTTCAATACACAATATTAGAAAAATCTAACTAAATATTAAACCCGTATACTAGATATACAATGGTACCTCAGTACTGATGTTAATTAGTTCCAGATGGTACAATAGTACCAAACGAATTCTCCATAAGGAGTAGTTTAAACTGAAATAATCTGTTAATGAACCCATGAAATTTTACATTTTACTGAGCAAATTATAACTGCTGGGGTTGTTTTTTGATATAAAATCTGAAAAATATATGAACATAAATGAAAAAAAAATTAGATAAAAAATAAATAAAATTAACTTTACTTGACCTGCACTGAGAGGAGTTAATGACCTAATAGGATGGTAGCAAGAGGTTTTTTGCTTGAAAGGGGAGTCCCCTTCCAATAAATCAATAACACTTTTAAAAGTACATTTTGATAAAAATGTTTGACTAAAATATGTATATTTTGAAATAGGAAAAATGTTGACATTTTCCTCAATCTATTGCCTTTTTATTATATATGTATACTCTGAAGCATATATGAACAAAATTTTTGATTTTTAATATAAATGAAAGATATATCAGTGCTTCAAATTGTCTAGTAGTTTATCATTACTGAAAAATATAAGAAATTTTCTTGGCAGAAAATTTGGTACAGCTTCAGTAAATTCAAGTACTTAAGTGGACTGGAGGCAGTTTGCAAATGAAACTATCTTAGATTATATAAAGTTGTCTTCGGAGAAAATAGGTGGCATTGGTAAGATAGTGGAAAAAGATGGAAGTAAACTTGTAAGTGTAAATACCATAAGGGGCATCCAATTGAAGATTAGTGGGTTTTCAGGGGTTTGAGAGAGAATTGGGCAAACTTGTTTTAGTAGTGGTTCATGATAGGGATGAAGACAGATTGTTGGGAATTATTAAGGAGTGGATTGTACCAGCGACTACCATTTATTCTGATAGTTGGAAAAGTTACAATTGCTTAGGTAGGGAGGGCTTTGAACATTTGAAAGTTAATCACAGCATGAATTTTGTCGATCTAGACACGGAATGTCACACGAACACGATAGAAAGTACGTGGAGGCATGTGAAAAGCTACTTGCCATCCATAATTGGCAGATTGATTTTAAATTCTATTTGGCTTATTACTTATTCACTAAATCTTGCAAGGAGCAAAATGTTGATTGTTTCACCCAAATTTCTAGAAATTATAAGGATGTAAATTGGGCAGAATTCAAAATTTAATAGAGATAATTTAAAAGATAGTAAATTTTTAAAAAAGGTCTGTCGGAAGAGTAAGCAAATTTTAGTGAAAAAAAGGCTGACTTATAGCTTGGCTAAAAATTATTGAACTTAAAGGAAAAACATACCTAGAATGGCGTATGTCGCTTGATTTTTCACACGATTCAGCTTTGTCATAAGATTTAAAACTATAGTCCATATTCAAATGTTTGTGATTTACCCTGATCTTTGCCATAAACAAGTTTATTAAGCTAGATTGCTAGATATGTAACTATTTTTTTTCCCCTTGTACATCATTATCACTTCATGCTTCGATTTGTTTACAAACGTATCTGACTTGTCCCTTGGCACAATTGGAAACAGAAGAATGCGCTTAAAAGCGATAAAAATAAAAGTATGGTAACCTTTCTATCATTTATTCATTTTGTATAATTTAGCTGTTTGCGAATGGCAACGGCAGGTTTTCTGTCAACATTCAACATACACGCGGCAAACATCAGTCGTTCGCGAGCCTCGGGGATTGAAATTAGAGTTAAATTTATTTCTAGTGGGTTTTTAAATGTTAATGATTATTCAAAACGAATAATTTGGAGAACCAAAGATGACGTAAGTATTGCTATTAGAAACACTGAAGTAGCCCATGTATCTGTCATAGCATGTTTTTGGTATATTGTAGTTCTCTCGAACTTTGTAGAGCAAAATTTTAACATTATTGAATATTATAGGTACTGTGTAAATTTTTAAATAATTGGTTTAAACCTCAATTCTTACCTAGAGCTGTTCTCTTTGATCCCATTCAAAGATAAATTATTCTTTTCATGTATGTAGTGACATTTTTTGATACAAGTTTACTAAGATTTGCCATTGGTGTGGCATATGTGTCTGTCGCAGTGAACTGAAGTTAAGTGATATATTTTAAATTTAAGGACCTTAATGCATGACAATGTATGCACTATAATGATAAAATTTAATAAAGTAAACAGATAGTACATTAAGGTGACCAGACGTCCCTCTTTTGGCGGGACAGTCCCGATTTCAACAATTTATGCCGCGTCCTGCGGCGTTTTAAAAAGTCCCGATTTTGGAAAGAATGCACGACAAGCTAGGGAACGGCGGGAGAACGGGAATGGAATACACGGTTTTTGGTGGCCATGTGGCTATTTAGCCAGGATATGAGTTTTATATTATTTTTGTTATTTTATAAGTTAAACTTTAATAATAACAAATAATTGTTGAGAACTGATTATCGAGAACTGCGTATCAAAATTCGCATGGTTGATCAGTTGTAAGAATTCGACCATCATTGTTTGGACTTAATGACATTGGGTTACATTAAAACAAGAAATTAATTGGAATGATGTGCAAAAATCATTCGATCATATTACTCAAATTTCACGTATAGTAATATTTCCAAAAATGATCTTTTTAACGAGGTATCATTATTAAAAAAACATATTGATAAGGAAGGTTAAATCTTGGGCATCAGCAAAAATCACAATAGAGAACAAATGGTTAGAAATATTTAATCATTTTGAAACAAACCATGTTCCATACAATAATGCACTAAAATTGTGGAATACGCGCTGTCCTTACCAGGAACTAATGCCGCGACTGAACAAATTTTTTCTACGGTAAATAAAGTGTGGACATCAGAAAAATCACAATTAAGTGTGAGACTTTGAAAGCCATTTATGTGTGAAATATAATTTAACAAATTCTTGTGACAAATTTCATGACCTTTTAAGCAACGACAGCAATCTACTAAAAAAAAATTCACACAAATGAGAAATATGCCAAAGAATGAAATAATACTATACATAATTTTTTTAAAATTTATTATATTTGTAAATTGTACTTATGTTGAAATTAAAAAAATATATTACAATACTATTTTTGCATTCTATGAAAATTTTTGTTGCTCCATATAGACCAAATTTTTAATCAAGAACCCCCCAGTCAATGGTGTCCCTCTTTAACAATGTTAAAATCTCGTCACCTTATAGTACATGGATCTTAAATATTTTTACTTGTTGCTCATTCTTCTGTTTTCTCTTCTAAAATTGATAGATATTAAAACATTTTAATGAAATTGCTCGAGCAAAATGGTTAGTATATTCATGTAAATATATCATACGTGCCAAGTGTTCCGTAAAAAACGTATTCGTTCCATTTTTTAAGCTTTGTTATGAAAATATGTTTTCTAGCAAAATGTCACATATTTTTACTTCCGCAGCACCGTCCCCTTTTTTCCCCCTACATCGCATTTTCGAGATTCATATTTTCCCCTCCTACCAGCTTACACTATACAAAACTTCTTGGACAGCAAGCAGCTTCTATAACATTAGAAAGAAAGAGAAAGTCAACATCATGTGCTTCACCTAAACTTATAAAAAAGTAAGTTGAGTTACTATCAAAATATTTTGATCTAATGAAATTTGAATATAAGGAAGTACGTACAGTGGCTCCGAAAAGTGTTCGTATACTTACGATTTTAAATAAAATAGGGGTCTATCCATTAATGAAAATGAATATTTCAGAATGGGTATTAATAATATAATCTATTCTTAACAAAACAACATGAAATATTTTAAAAACATAGTAAAACTTTCTCTCAAAGTCATCGTACACTTCTAAAAAAACTCTACATATTAGTAAATATTCTAATTTTTCGTTAAATTAATATTTAGTAGGATATCCTTTAGCATCCACAACAGCTTTTAAACATCTGGGAATAGATTGCACTAGTTCTTTTGTAATTTCTGCATCAATGTTCATCCATTCTTCCATCATAATTGTTTTTAGTTCACTTTTCGTGTAAAATGTCGTGTTTTCGTACTCGAACCTCCAGTTCACTCCAAATATGTTCTATTGGGTTTAAATCTGGCGATTAAGGTGGTGTTTTCAAAACTTGTGGACAATTATAGAGACACCAGAGGCAAACGTTGAGAGCCGTGTGCTTAGGATTGTTATCTTGATAAAAAACAAAAGTTTTTTCCAATACCCAAATATTGGGCTGATAATTTTAAATTGTCTCTTAAAATATTCATATAAACAGCATGATTCATTATGCATCAATAAATACCAAATTACCTAATCCTGATGCTGACATGCAACCCCACACAAGGACACCTCCACCGCCATGCTTAACTGTTCCTACTAAGTTCTTGGGATTAAGTTCCTCATTTTTTCTTCTCCATAGAATTATATGCTCATCGGAACCAAAAATATTAAACTTGCTTTGATCGGCAAATAAGACATTATTTCAATGCGTTTGGGGCTTATTTCTCATTGATAGTGCAAAGGAAAGCCTAAGCTTTCTGTTTTTCTCACTCCAAAAAAAATTTTCTACCGGCAGAACACTCATGTAATCCAGCTGCTCAGAGAACTCGTCAAACAGTTTGAGGTGAAATTGAAGTAGAAAATATTTCATTAAATTCTGCAGAAACTTTTACAGCACTCAAACTTGAATTTTTCACAAATTTTCTAATCTCAGATCACATTTTGTTAACTTTGCCGGACGACCTTTCCTTACCTTGTTTTCTATCCATTTTCTTCTTTGAAGCATTTTATGACATACTGCACAGTAGAATGGGATAAATTAAGTAATTTAGCAATATTCCGAACTGATTTACCACTACTATGATGTAAAATAATCAATTTTCGAATTCTGTTTGTTGTTTCTTTATGACTACAAGCCATTTTTAAATAATAAATAGAATATTATGGAGTAGGCAAGCAAAAATTAAAGCCAAATGATATTTTAAATGCCATCACAATTTAAAATTAAAAATAAAGCACCAGACGATAATTTTAATTAGAATTTATCCGAAAATATTTCAGTGCACGATGACTTTTGTGAGATAAAGTTTTTGTTACTTTTTGATTACTGGTTTCTTAAAAATAAAGTTTTACTATGTTTTCAAAATATTTCATGTAGTTTTGTTAAGAATAGGTCTTATTATTATAATTTATAGGTCTTATTATTAAATACCCATTCGAGTTGAACGGATAAAACTATTTATAACGCAAATTCAATATTCATAATGCAATTTCTATTTCTTTGGGGGTGGGGCATGGCCCCTTCTCTCACCCCCTGGGTGTGCCACAGATGCTGTTACGCTTATGGACGGTAGAAAGACAGAACAATGTGAAAGTAGTGCGAGAAATGCGGAAAGTGGATATGTAATGACCATTTGAAAAATGTATGTGCATAATGCTTTATTTTTTTGTAATTTTAATGTATGGTTGATTTTTAATATATATTGTTTCTTTTTCTAAAGATTAATTGTGTTTTATTTGTAGTATATACTCCTAAAAAACTACAGAAATAATTAGGTTGCAAAAAGTTAAATGCATATGGATATAACACCGATATAAAAATGGATGACACTTGTCACCCACGCGACTGTTCGTGTTACAGCTAGTGACGCGAGTACCGAAGGGTTAAGAGCCACTGTATATACTCTGCTAGATTTTTTTTGTGCTAAATTTGTAATTACCTTTAATTGTTATTTTCTTGTTTATAGGCTTTTAAAGTGCTCTAATCTTCATAAAACTTCCTATAATTAATCTGTTTGAAAGTTAAAGTATAACTGGCAAACTTGTATTCCGGAGAGAACTCTTTTGAGACACTCTCTGCCATCCTTAGTTTTTAACAAATTTGGTAGAATTTGAAACTAGCAGGAATTATTATAATTTGGCTCCTAATTTTACATCTTTTCTGTTGCTCTAGAATATACTTGCATCATTGTCAGTAGTAGCCTAAAAAGACTAAGAATATTTCCTAGAATGAGCATTTGCTAATTACACATTACTTACATATACACAACATACGTTTTGCAACTTACAAACAAAACGAAATTGTTTATATTCATTATTATCAATGAAAGAGTTGAGGCAGTTCTGCCACATGTGCATGCAATTTTACAATAACCAAGGAGTCTGCCTCAACAATCTTAGTCACCACATCCTATTGAGTATTGCTATTTAGGAGTTAGATATTATTTCTGAGACATCTTATTTTCAAAAACCACTCAAAGATATTTCACCGAAAATTGTGAAAAGTTTCCATTTCCCTCTATTCCTGCAAATCCTGACATCTGATTTATTTTAATATATATTATCTAAATAGCTTTATAGAATGTATTCTGTCTTGGTTGATTTCAGATTACATATTCATGTAAACATGTCACTGATAGACAATCCTTTCCTTTTGTAGAAAAATCTGTTTTTATGAAAAACACTAAGCTTCTACTGGGAGGTAATGCTGAACAAACCAGAAGCTGGGAAAAAATTGGAAATTTTTTATGTATTTTTCTGTCTTCCATTTCATGAATGTTTTCTTATTAACTTGTTTGTGAAGTTAATTTAAAAGTTGTACTTTAAAAAAATTTTCAGGAAACCCAACATCAAATGCATTTTCTAAAGATTTACCTAGAAAAATTTGTTTAGATGAATTTTAATTTTCCATATCTGCATGTTTGAGCAGTATTCATAAAAGCTGGCCTCAAAAAAATTTTCTAAATTCATTTCAAAACAACTAGTTTCAAAAGCTCTTGCATAGTGAATATTTTAGCATAGCCATGAATAGCAATCCTTTTTAAAAATAAATTTACCTAGGAAAGTTGTGAAAGGCTTTTGAGTTTAATTAATTTTTTTTTAAGTTCAGGCATAGGAAATGTAGGGCAAAAACTATAAGCAACTTTTAAAGAGCCTACTAAACATGTCAGGGTAGAAAATATCGAAATTTGCAAAACAATTTTGCTAGGTGTGGTGAGAAAAAATGTAACATGGTAGACAGCACTCTAAATATTAGAGTCGATCTGTGTTAAGGTGCAAGATTACTAGCCTGTAAGCTGATCCAGCTAAGCCTTGCCTTTTCTAACATACTGAGGTCATAAAAGGTTTTGCTAAGATATAACTCCATGTTCATTGGTTCAAATACGAATTACTAAATATCATTAGCTAAAGCTCAAAAATTATAGTTCCAGAATATAAAAGTTTTATTTTTTTTCTTTCTGGAACTTGCAAATATTTGAGCTTTTGTTTTATTTTGTGCTAAATAATTTCTACAATATTTTTTCCATTCAAAAAGTCTGAGGTTGTTTTTTGAGGTGGGGTGGGGTGGGGGGGTTAATTAGCTTTTACACCTTATATTATTATGGAAGTCCACCTGTAAATTGTCCTTTAGAACGAGAAATTTCCTTCAACTTTTTTTCCCACATTCAGAGGCAAATATTCTGTTATTCCTAGTTCCTAGTATCTTACATAAAGAGCTGTTTTCAGTAAACAAACTACAGGTAAAGACAAGGAGTTAACCATATTATATATCAGGACATTTATTAGTTTACAAGTTTTTTTTGGGCCTTATATTTTAATCTAAGATAAATTTTCATATTTTTTGGAAGAAAAATAAACTCAAATGAAAACATTATTTTATATATATATTGATGCATAATAAGGAAATGAAAAGAAATTAGAATATATTTTTTTCATCTGAATTAAACTATAGGTTATTTTGAGTATTGAAAATTTTGGATTCATTTTCACACATCTAAAAATTCATTTTTTCACTTGAGTGTTCTGAAATTGAAATAATATAATATATGTACATTGATATTCATTACTGACAAAATCCATAGGTGCAGACAAAATCTATGAATACTGTTGGGTCAATATTTCTTCTAAATTGCCTTCCCCCTATGTAAATGTCATTTCAAATGTTATGATAGTTTTCTCGATAACAATTTCTGGAGACTCACATACTACTTTACAAATTTCTTTCAGCACATTAAAAATCTTTCACATTTTTCACAATCAGTCTTAATTTAGATAATTTCTTGTCCTGAGATGAATTATTACTTATGAGAAGTTAAGGTCTTAATATTGCTGAATGGATGTGATGTGACATTTTCTTTCTTTATATCAGTGACTCTATCCAATGAAGAGGCCATAATCAGTTTCTTCATTTTGAATTGTATAGTTAGGTCTATTTCCCTGAGTGTAAGTTTCTTGAAATCTGTGCAAATGCTTCTTTCTGTTGAGCCCATGTATTTATTTGTTCTACAAAAATATGGAGTAATTCCCAATGGAAATCCAAATTGATTTATTCTTGCCTTCTGATTTTTGACATGACGAGTAACAGGAAAATAATTTTTATTATGGTTGGTTGAGCGCTTTGGTCATTTTTTTTGCTACACGAGGGCTCAATATACCGGGACCTACTGCTTAAAGCTGATTCTGAACTGCTACAGACATCCATGCCAAAAGTGGGACTCAAACTCACAGGCTCTGGTACCGAAAGCCAGTGCCCTAGCCATTTGGCCGTTGCCCCACCATTTATATTATAAATTTGCTTTGAATTAGAGAATGTCAATTTTTCAGAGTTTTTTTTCTCAATAGATACTAGACCTTGGGGGAAGTTTCAGAACACACAAAAGGATTTGGAAAAAAAACATTCATCATTGAAAATTCTTGTATTTTTTTATAGTGTTGCAAATTTGAAGAAATTTCGGAGCTTTTTGTAACCACAAATCTCACTAAGTTGCCAAATTTTTTACTTTTGAATGTTGCCGTAAGGGAAATATCTGGAGTATCCTAGAAGGCCACACCTACTACTATATCACACTGCTCTTGACAAATCACAAGTAATTGTTAGAAAATCTACCAATACGGTAAATTTGGAAATTTCTCGATTCGAGAATTTTCCATAACCCTATAAAAGGAATCACAGATCAATGAGAGTTAGAGATTTGCTGTACACAGTAGTCAGTCAGTCATATTTGAAGTGTTATGTTACGTTTTCTTCACAGAAACCTGTATATCACTATTGCATAATTTTAATGAAACTATTGAAGTCAATTTATCTGTTTTAGTTCTGCTTTCTTGATTCTTGTATATTCTGACTGGAATGTAAGAACTCAAGTTTGATAGAGGTAATAAGTTTTTCTTGTAAGGAAACAAATAATCTTTTCGCCATAAATTATGAGAGAATTTATAACATTAGTATTTCAACACCTCTGATATTTGACTATTTTAAAATTCTGTGCTGCTCTATCACTTAAAATAACTCTTGTTAATATTTGTAGATACCATAATTGTCTTACAACTTAAAGATGCAACTGCAGTATTTTTTTCTTTTTAGATATTGCATCTTTTATATGCTCAGCTGCTATTTCCCTTTCAAAAAATATCTGTTATAAACAAGAGAACTCTGCCATATGTTCAAAAAGCACTATGTACTACCATATAATTACATATTATAAATCATCTTTACATATTATAAATCACTACTATGTCACGAGAAAATTGATTTGCTGTAAGTAAATAGTTTTAGATTGGTATGTTTTAATTTCCTCTAATCTTGTTTTTTTTTTTTTTTAACTAACTAATGTCATTTATGATATTAAGAAAAAAGTTCTTGTTATTTTGTTTTATCATATCTTATACTACTTCAGAGTACATCTAAACCAAGTCGTCTTGTTCTTTTTTCAGCAAAGCATTTTATTTATACTTTGTTTCATGTAAAGCTAATATTTGCATATTTATGATGATGTTAATTTGTAAAAATATTCTTTAAGAATGCTCTCTAGATGTGGTAGAAAGCTTAATAATTATTTGTTTTTTCTAGTAGTATAACCTACTGCAGAGGCTGTTCACACATTTTTTAGATGATGTATATTGTATTCACAAAACTAAATTACATAAAATTCTTGTGTTTTAAATGTTTTATTTGACATCCTTTATTCTGAACTATCTTTCGACACCGGAATTTCCAGGATAATAATGCCTTTTGAAGTGTCAGAAGAGGTATTCTATCCCATTCCTCCTGAACAGCTTTCCAGAGTCCCGTAAGGGTTTTGGGACGACGTTTGGATAATGCAGATTTTAAAAGTCCGAAAGCACAAAAATCCATAGGTGATACATCGGGAGATTTAGTAGGGATATCAGCGAAGGGTATGGCCTTGATACCAGTTTTTTGTTCCATTTCTTTTAGGAAATTTACAGTGGATTTTGATGTGTGACTGCTAGCTTTGTCCTGATGGAGTCTCACAGATTGATGGCACTGTGGGTAAAGCGATGGTATTTCATTCAGAAAAATTGGTGATAAAATATGTTCCTGATAGTATTTGGAGTTAATCTTGACATTTTTTTCCACTCTCTTTATTTTTAACTTGCCATTATAAGAAAAACCAGCAACAATCATGAATCCTTTAGAAAAACTTTCTTTCGATTCTTTGAACCATGTACTTCAATTTTTTTCTCCATTTTTATGATAATAAATGGCTCTTTTTTTGTTGCAATCATTTAAATACACCCATGATTCATCTATTGTGACAGTTGTTTTCCATTTTGCTTTGGATAAGTCTTTCTCATATAGAATTCTGCAGCGTGTCCTGCGTTCAGCGATATGATTTGGAAGAAGACGATGCACATTGCGTTTTTTCGCTTTCTTAAGATTTAAACCAACGTTTATCATTTTGTTTACAGTGGACACCGAGCATTTTAATGATTTTGCAACTGTCCTTTGACTAGGGGGATAATTCATCTATTGTGACAATTGTTTTCCATTTTTCTTTGGATAAGTGTTTCTCATATAGCAGCGTGTCCTGCGTTCAGCGATATGATTTGGAAGAAGACGATGCACATTGCGTTTTTTCGCTTTAATATTTAAATCAACGTTTATCATTTTGTTTACTGTGGACACCGAGCATTTTAATGATTTTGCAACTGTCCTTTGACTAGGGGGATAATTCATCTATTGTGACAATTGTTTTCCATTTTTCTTTGGATAAGTGTTTCTCATATAGCAGCGTGTCCTGCGTTCAGCGATATGATTTGGAAGAAGATGATGCACATTGCGTTTTTTCACTTTCTTAAGATTTAAATCAACGTTTATCATTTTGTTTGCAGTGGACACCGAGCATTTTAATGATTTTGCAACTGTCCTTTGACTAGGGGGATTTTCTTTTAACATTAAACAACGTACCTTTGCAATAGTCGAAGATGTCCGTTTTTTCCTTGGATACTTGTTTGGAATTTTTGTCCCACTTGAGGCTCCAATTTGACATTTTTTTTCTTTCTTGTTTACGATATTACCTATAGACCCTTTAGATATCACAAAACCATGACTCTCACATCATTTTTGGATAACGGAGTATGCATATTTCTCTTTGGAAAGACCATAAATGTAGCCTTCGAACCACTGCTTTGTTAAAAACGCCATTTTGAATAAAAACAAAACTTTGAAGCTGCAGACGATAATTTTGACTTTTAAAAACATAGTACAATTGCAATTATTTCTTTTGCAGCAAACGATTTTTTATTACCGTTTACCAAAATCGTCTAAAAAATGTGCGAACAGCCTCTGTATCATCTCATTGAGTCCTTTAAAAGTGTAATTACATTCAATGTGTTTATATTCTGTTTCACTCCATATTTCCGTAAATGAAGAAAAATTGTTTAGTACTATATTAATATATGCATCCTTGAATGCTATATATATTTTTTATTTTAGTGCTTCTGGAAGTATTTGCTGGTGAACTCTGAGATACTTGTTTGTAAATATATTTAACAATAATAATGCAAAATTCCATATATGAAATTTAATCCTTATTTGAGGATTTTATTCATTCTGTAAAATTAGCATTGATTATATCATTTGGTAAGAGGCAGGTATCTCTTTAAAAGTATAATTTTTTTAATTGTAGGCTATTTCATTCTTTTTCTGTCAGGATTTCTATGCTTGCTAATGATTATATTATACTAGTCAAATATTTTAATCAGGCTGTTAGATTATAATCTTATTCCTCGATAAATATGCTTGCATTCTACAATTTACTGTTAATAGTTGCTCTTTTCATTATATAGGAATATTTAATATGAATTAATTGAATCACTTTATTTAGTACAAAATTAATTAAAATCACATTTAGTGTTACACAATAAATTGGCCTGGCCCTTTTCCCATGAAAAAAATCTTAATAAGAATTATATTTAATTTGCTTAATGTCACATAGTTTCAATAAATATTCTGAAATAGAAACAAAATTTAAAATTTTTGAATCACCTACTTTTTCTTAGGAGAAAAAGTAGGTGATTTTTGTGCGTGTATGAGATGCCAGAATACTGGTTTTTGAAATTTTGTCACAAGTTCATGCATCTGTATATAATTGTATATAAATGTATCTAGGAGTGACTTAGTTATATTTAACTTTTAGTGAGTAATATTCTTTACACATATAAAATATATCATGAAGGATGCTTTCCCTGAATATATTTATCATATATATTTATTCTCTAAAAATATTCATTTTTCCCCCATGATTGAAGTATAGAGTTATGGTGAATGCATATGATTCTAGTTTATTGAGAAATTTTTCCTTAAAAAAACACTCAGAGCATTTTATATCAGCATATGACAAATGTGCAGTAACATTCTTAGAAAGAATATTATCTGATACTCTGCCTAATGTGATATATCTAGAAGTGCCTCATATATATATATATATATATATATATATATATATATATATATATATATATATATATATATATATATAAAATTAGGAGTGTTTAATACTTTGTACACTCACACACCAAAAAAAAAAAAAAAGTTTCCTTTTCTAAATATATTTGTTAGTGTTTGAAAATTCTTTTTCTCTGTGATTGAAATTTACAAATATAATAATTAAATATGGCTTCAGTTTTAATAATTAGATCAGTATCTAATTGAGGAAATTTAGCTTTAAAACACAGAGGGAGAGTTGTTGTTTCTAATCCCTCCTGGTCTAGCTCTGCTAGTGACCCTATAAAAGGAAGCATAGATCATTGAGAGTTAATAAGATTTGCTGTACACAGTAGTCAGTCAGTCTGCTGTACATATCAGTCATAAATCCTCAGGAGGTCTATTAGATATGAATCTAAATGTTGGCGTTTATTGCACCGTTTCGCACTGCCCCACAACCGCTCTATTCTTTGGGTGTCACATCTAGTTACAGGGTCAATGAAATTATCTGTGATGTATGGTGAAGTGTTCAAAGTCGGCAGCTTGCAATTCATCAGTTTTGTAGCCTTTCCAGCAATCTTAAAACATGGTGCTTCCATCTGTGATGTTTTCGTCTATCGCAGCCATTTGAGCCAGAGTTCGCAATAATCAATGGACGTCAACTCTTTGCACCACAAGTATATATATCTTAAAGCTGTAAGAAAAGAGATACGCAATCCATCAAACCATGTTTGTGTTCATAATCTTTTGTTTTCTTGGCATGATTGTAGTCTGCATTGTATTGTGTATTGGTATTGTGTTAGAAGCCAAGAATAACTTCATAGGATGATTATTGGGACAAAATATTTCTTTGTGGATAATTCCATAGTCTTGAAACAGTTTGATAGACATCTCTTCATCATTAGGTAATTGCCAAATTGTAAAATCCATCTGAGCCTTTGCGTTTAAAAAGTAAGCGAACAGTCAAAATATTTTAATGAATTTAATATAAATGAAACAATTTTTATATATGGTTGTCATGAACATGAAGAAGAAAAAATCTTTAAAGGTTGCATAGCAACAGCATTTATGATTGGCGACAGCTGGTGTCAGATTTGGCAGGTTTTTCCGTTGGGGCACTGCTAATGGAAAAATATATTTTTTTTTTTTCATTTTACTTAAATTTTCAAGTTGCTTTGTAAACTTTGTACTTAAAAAAAAATTTGTATATTCAGTTATTTATTTTTTACTTTTTTTTGTATTTAGTTTTAAAATATTTTATGTATAGTTTTGTTATTAAAAGGTTCATGTATTAAGTTTTCATTTTTATTCTTTAAAATTTGTGATTTTTCTTTCCTAATTTCATCACGAATATTTAGCTATAATTTTAATGTATGCAAAATATTTTTTTTTTTTGTTCAAATACTCTGAGGTTCTTTATTTGCAAATTAACTTGTTATTTGGTGTTAAATTTTGCAACTAATGTTAACTCTTTGCTAATAGATTTGAAACTGTGCAAGTTGCAGTTTTCAAAAGTTCACTGTTACTAGACAAGAGTTGTTAAAGCTTTAAAGACTGCCTTACATTTATTAGAATTTAACTCTTAAAAAAAAAAAAAAAAAAAAAAAAAGTTTGCCAAACCACCTAAATTAATTTGTCACCACCTTACAATAGATAAATTTAATTAAGTACATTACACTTATAAACAATTTAAATCCTTCCCAGGGCTAATTTCACTTCTTAATAATTTATTTACCTCCTGAGATACTTAATTACAATAAAGTGCACTTGCAGAAAATACTATTTGGCAGGATTTTAAAACTTTTTTGCTAATTGGTACCAAACACCTCTGGATATTTAATTTTTCCTCTAAAATTGTACATGATTGGTGAAGAACAATCTCATGGTTCTGTAAGCAGAACAGCTAAATAGGAAATTCTCTGGAGAGAGTAATTATGGATTAAAGTGTTTAGAAATATATAAAGATGTGTTCATGGATTAGTGCACTTTATCAAGGAAATAGATTAACTTCTTCTTAATATTTATGTGACTTTTCCAGTATTGGTGATGAGACATCTATTTCATTCAAAATTCTGAGCTCTCTCAGAATTATATAGTTTATCAGAGTTGATATCATGTCTAATGGTAAAAGGCAGTAGACTAAAGAATAGTTGAGGAATATTGTGTTTGATGAATCTGTGTACCAATTTTTTGATGCATGCAGGCAAACACATAAACTGGTATCACCTTAAAAAACTTAGCTCTCAGGGTATTTGTTTAAACCTTTGATGGGTTTGTAATTGCTGGGATGTATTCCTAGATTGACTTTTATTGCATGGAACAATGATGCTGCACATCATCAACTAGTCATAAATGATTGCCCTTAAACAATTTTTACATACTTTTCCAGGGTTCCCACAATCTTAAATATTTGCTGAAAAGTATAAAAATCTTGCAGTTTTTAGCCATGTTATGAAAAGATCTCTGTATTTTTGATGATTATAGAAAAAATCATACCAGGTCAGCTTTTGGTTTCAATTCATTTAGCATCTGCAGTTATGAATTAGGGAATTTTTGGATGGAGTGACTCTATCATTTAAATAAATTAAAATATAATTGTTAAGACTTGGTAATAGCAGCTGCTAATGACTAGTTTAAGCTGTTTTGTTTCAGTTCATTTCAGTTGAAAGGTGAGTAGAGGAAGTAGAAAAGATTGATTATATTATATTAATTGTAATTTTTCCTTTACATTTTGTTTAGACAATAATTTTTTATTGGGCAGCCCAATATAATTGAAATTTAAGTATTTATAAATACTTTTTAGATGAGTTCTATCGTAGTCACCAGAGGTTTTGTTGTAATACCATTTCTCATCATTTTTGAAAAGATCATGCTTAGGAAAAACATCTGTTGGATGGAATACTAGAATAAAAAAAAAAAAAGACTCCTTTCCTGTGCTGAAAATTTATCTACCCTGGAAACTAGCTGTAGAACTATGAAGTTTAACAATTTCTCCTTGAGGATTTTTATCATCATACCCAGTCATCTTAGCCAGTTGTAATTTCAGTACCTTTTAATTTACTTGAGCAAGCGTTAAATTCCGTATACTTATCTTGCTTCGCATTACCTCACAACATAGGTAATGTGAAGAAAGATATAGCATTTACCTCATGACAGTGGTAGGTGCTTGAAACTTGCTCCACTTCTTTCCAAGGATCTTATTCTTTAATGATTTGATGAATTTCTTTTAATGGTAAATATAAAATTAATGTTCAGAGAGCTACTTTGCAATATCTGCAGTCTTTTTCATTTTTCACAATTACTTAATCCTTTTGACTCTTTTTTTTAAAGAAAATGTTTATATTTCAATCAATAACAATTACAAATTGTGAAATACTTCCAGATAATTGTTTCTTTATATTTATTTTTAAGTTCTGATGGAGATCCATCACTTCAGTTAACTTCAGAGCATTTTTTATAGATAGCATTATTGTCTTACATCTTCATTAAAATTGCTAATTTAGTTGTCTCCTTTTTAGATGGTATCTGAGAACATCAGAAATATTTTGTATTTTCCCTTTGAAAAGGTTGTAGCCATAAAGAAGAAAACTCTGCCTCATGTCTACAAACTACTCTGTACTTCACTGAGGTAATTGCACAACTATATGTCATGATGGAGTCTGTTTGCAGAAAGCAAATATTTTTAGATTTGTATTTTTCAGATTCCTCTAATCTCGTTTAAAATAAATTTTTTGGTCTATATTATACAACATATTTTGTGAATAAAAAAAAATTCTGTTTATGTTGTTTATTTTATGATTTTTACCACTTCAAAGTAAATTTTATTCAAGTCTTTTGTTTCTTTTTTAGCAAATATTTTTATGTATAATTCATTTTATCAGTTTAATGTAAAGCTGGTATTTGATTATTTATGTGCATTAATTAGTAGAAATGTTGTGACTGTTTTCTTGATAAAGTGGAAAAGCTTAATTAGCATTAAATTTGCTAATTGTTTAACTGTATGCTATCTTTACAGATCCCTTGAAAGTGTAATCATATGTGATGACATTTAATATGAATATCATGTATTGCTCTTTATATTCATAAATGAAGAAAATGGTGTTGTTTTAATACTAGTTTATGCTCTCTTGAAGGCTAGATGTATTTATTATTTTAGTCTTTCAGAGAGTTTTTGCTGGTGAACTCATGAGGTAGTTTTAAATCTATATATTTAAGTTGCTAAGCTGACTTTTTGGGCAGTCCGTGAGAGAAAACTACTGCATCAATTTACTTCATTTTGGTCTTAAACGAAAGATTGTAGTGTGTAGATTTGTCGAATTTGGTTTTTGGAACCGCAATTTCTATTAATTAGTGATAATTTACAATTAAAAATTGATTTCTGCGCATGCTCACTGGCATGTTTAAATCTGGCTTTAGATACTCAGTTTCTGCGTATGCTCAGTGATATGTTTTAATGATATACACGTTTATCCGAGGAGTGTCTCTATCTCTCTCGGTGCCATTTTTAATTTTATGATAATTATGTTTATGAAATATAATATCAAACCTGATGGAAATTGTTTATTTCACGCTGTTTCGCACTGTATTTATAATACAGAAGACAGTCTGCTGGGGGAGCCACCATGCCCTTCCGTATTTGCCTTCTTGTTTTCGACTGGTTTTATTCAAAAATTTTGCTTTTGTTATTGATTTTACTGACAATCTTTTTACCTTTATATATTTCATCTTTTTATTACCTTTATATACTACCGTTTTTATCGTCTCATCATCCTTTATATATATATAAGTTCTTTTATCACGTTTACACAACATTTTATCGTCTTTTTATTGAATTAGCACATCTTATATTACTGAAAAGTGTTGGTTTAATCTAACATATACAGTGGAATCTCGATCGATCGTTTTCGGATCCATCGTTTCTCCGTATGTACCATTCATTTTATCCAGTCCCAATGATCATATTGCTTTGTTATGTTTCCGCATCTATCGTTTTCCCGCATTTATCATCCATTTCAATCGGTCCCTTGAAAAACGATAGATCGAGATTCCACTGTATATATATATATACCCCTTGTTGGCTCAAATCCTGTGCTTGGCGCTTTATGTCCTATTGTGGACCCTGCACCATAAAACCCCAACAAACCAACCAACCAACCAACCTACAGAAGACAGACATCGTGAAATTAGGTTATCCACTGTTACTAAAAATGCTAACGAGTGGGACTTTTATCAGAATTTTGTTGTGGATATGTCTAGCACTGAAGATTATAAAAAATTGCCTTCAGCGGATGGAGAATATGCTGGAAGTGTGGAATTAACATGCATAAGCCATTTGTTTTCAGACTATTTGTTCAGGGTGCACTATGAAAACAGTAACCGAACTGTTGATTTCGGCACCGGGAATACTGTGTGCAATCTGCTGTTTTCAGGAAGTTATGATGCAGGACATTTCGATCTGTTACAGCACTCTCCAGTTGCTGTGAGACCATTTAGGACTAAAAAATATATGAAGAAAAAGACATTAACTGGATGTAGAGAAATAACAGTGAAACGTGTATGTCGTAGGGAATCAACAACAAAACAAACTCGAACTAACCGGTCATTTGATGCACATTATAAATGTGCTGTGCTCAGTGATTTCAGT
Source organism: Dolomedes plantarius (assembly GCA_907164885.2). Classification (NCBI taxonomy): domain Eukaryota; kingdom Metazoa; phylum Arthropoda; class Arachnida; order Araneae; family Dolomedidae; genus Dolomedes; species Dolomedes plantarius. Next base: position 210,656,445 of record OU015496.1, on the reverse strand, counting down.
TCTGATTTTCCTTCTTATAACATTGGTACCCTTTCTTATACATGTGAACATTGCCATGCACTTCATTTTTTGTGTGAAAAAAATACATCAGGAAATTTTACTCTTTGTTTTTTTGTAGGAAAAATCAGTTTACTTTATTCTGATATCCCTCATGAAATAAAAAAAAATTCACTTTGGTAATACTGATAAATCCAAAAATTTCAGTGCTAATATTTGTCAGTATAATAATGCTCTATTATTTGTTTTGTTTGGTGCAGATGTCAAAATGCCCCCTGGAAACGGGCCATATTGTTTTAAAATCCTTGGTATGGTTCATCACAGAATTTCCTCTCTTTATCCTGAAGATTTAAATAATAGTTTTTATGGGCAATTATACATTTAAAATTTTTCCGAGGCAAATCAAATTAGGTTAAAACATCCTTCTAACAGTAACTTGAGAGAAGATGTTCTTAATATATTGAACTAGCAACTACAGATGTGCAATCCTTACATACGATCATACAAGACAATGCAAGAAAAGCTTAATGACGGAAAACAATTAGCAATAAAGCAAAATCGACCAGAAATAAATTTTGTGATGCATTTTTACCATGATCCCCAATCTGACCCACGTCGATATAATGGTCCATCCTATTCTGAAGTTGCTGCAGTGTTTGAATCATGGGATGGGGCTCCCTCTTCTAACAGGCATATATCTGTGTATCCAAAACAAGGAGGTTTAACAAAAATTGATTATGATAGCTTGCATTGTGATCAGGGTTTGTTGATATATATCCGATATTTATTTTAACAATATTGGGATTTTTGATATTTTCATTTATGTGAAGTATTCTGAAAATAGCATTATGCATCATATTTTTTGTCTAAAAATTAGAACTTGTTATTGAAAATTAAACTATAATTTGTAATAAAAATGCTAAAAGGAGCTAACAAAAAAAATTTCTACACATCTAAAAATGTTTTTTTACAAATGTCTCTCATTTTTTTTTTTTGCAAATGTCAAAAAATGAGAGAGGAGCTTGCTAAATCTGGAGATTTTGATATCATTTATTACGGTTGTTCTGCTCATATTTTAAATCTCTTAGCAAAAGATCTAGAACTTCCAAATATAAGTAAAAATGTAATCAAAATAATTAAGTATTTTATAAATACTCATTTACCAAATGTCTGGTACAAAGCAAATGGTGGCAAACTGCTAGTAATAGCTCAAACTGTAAGATGGAACACAATGTTTGATACAATGAAGTCTTTTTTAGATAACAGGGGAAAACTGTTTCAGGTCTGTAGGATCATAAACATGAAATTGATAAAGACATTTTAAATTTAGTTAATGATGTGAACTTAACGGTTAATTGTACGGACTATACAAACATTCTAAAACCCATTGCAGAAGCATTAGATGAAATGCAAAAAGATCAGACTAAAATTGCACAATGTGTAGAAATTTGGATTAACTTAAGAAATAAATTGAAAGGAATAAAAGAGGTGAAAGAAACATTATCAGTAAGAAAAGAAATGGCTCTTTCACCAGCACATTTAGCGGCGAATATGTTGGACCATCGATATTGTGGAAGAAGATTAACTGATGAACAAAAGCAGGGTGCATTTGATTTTTTGCATTCTACAGACAAAGAACTTTTGCCTCTAGTAATGACTTTTTTAGCAAAAAAATCCCCCTTTCCGAACTTTATATTTGAAGACGATTTCTTAGCTGTAGAACCATTGAATTGGTGGGACAATATTAAAATTGAACAGCCACTAAAAGAAAAAATTTCTAACTTAGTTAATCAACTGTTTACTGCTTCACCAACTACAGCACTGTTAGAGAGAATTTTCTCTAGCTTTGGTTTAGTTCAGTCTAAATTGCGCAAAAGGCTAGGAACTGAGAAAGCGGAAAAACTTATGTAGGAGATTACTTATGATAGTAAATATCCAGTTTACAAGCAACCGAATAACAACAATAATAACACTTACATTTTTGTTTAAATTTTTCAACAAAAATAAATAAATTTCATTTTGTGTTTAAAGTTTTGTTAAAGAAATAAAACATTCTTGAAATTTGAGATAGTTTTATAATTTGTGTTTTGAAAGAGAAAATTGTTTAACTTAAAATTTTGTTATGAGTGCTTAAAAAAAAGAAAAAAAATTATTTTATTTATAATAATTATATATATATTAAATTAAGTACTATTTTATGTTAGAATAATGTTTTATATTAGTTTTTATATAATGTGTAATATGTATTGGTGTTTAAGTTGTATTAAATCTGAAAATATTTATCATCAGCAATAAGTTGACAATTTTGAAAATATCGGATATTTTAAAAAATATGATATTTACGAACCCTGATTGTGATCCGATGTGCTATGTTTTAATATAGCCTAACGGTGAGACAGGGTGGCACATTTCAATGCCAACTGATGGTGATCGCAAAAAAAAAAACAAGGCTCACTGTTACTATGCGAGAATTTATTTCCTATAGACTTGCAGTTTGTGGAAAGTCCCCTTTTGGGGATTTCAGTTCTGTATTAAATGCTGGGCAGCTGACACAGCAATTAATTGTTGATTATTATTGCCATATTGAAGGCGATAGATTAAAATTTATTTGTATTCAACAAACCAGATTAAGAGTAGACTCTTATGTGGGTCTTGCCGATGCTATTCAAGCTAAAGCTGATAATGAGAAACTAAAAGCTGGAAGAATTGTTATCTTGCAATCATCCTTTAATGGCAGCCCCCGAAATATGATGCAAAATTATCAGGATGCTATGGCAATTGTTCAGAAATTTGGTAAACCTGATATTTTTATTATTTTTACCTGTAATCCATTGTGGCCTGAAATTGTTGATAGCATTCATTCATATGAAACTGCAAATAATAGACCAGATATCGTAGTTTGTGTATTTCATGCTAAAATTAAAGAACTCATAAGATTAATTACTATAAAACAGATTTTTGGAGAGGTACAAACATTTATATACACTGTAGAATTCCAAAAAAGAGGCTTGCCTCTTATTCATTTATTATTATGCTTAAAAGAACGTTGTAAGCTGCAAGAAATAGAAGATATAGATAATGATGTGTCTGCAGAAATACCTGACCCTAATGATACTACCTTAATTAACTTGGTGAAATCTCATGTGGTACATGAACCATATGGGCAATTAAATCCACATTCTATTTGTATGGACAAAGGGAAATGTGAAAAGGAATATCCGAAGGCATTTGTACCAGTAACTAAAGAAAATGTGAATGGTTATCCTCTCTATCGGCGAAGAAATAACGGAAGAACTTTTTATAAACTAATTAATGGGGTCAAAATTGACATTGATAATCGTTTTATAGTGCCATATAATGCTTTCCTCTTAAGATACTTTCAAGCACACATAAATGTTGAAATTTGTGCAAGTGTGCATAGTGTAAAATACTTGCATAAGTATGTATACAAAGGCCATGATTATACAAATATTCAAGTAACAGCCGATGACAATTTTTTACATCATTGTGAAATATCAATGTTTTTAAATACTAGGTATGTTGGACCAACTGAAGCTGCATACAGAATTTTTGCATATCCCATGCATGAGTAATCACATACTATTATCAGATTACCCTTGCATTTACCTAATGAACAACAGGTTTACTTTAATACTGATAAAGCATCTGATGCATTGTTAAAAGCTAAATTGAGAAATACTGAATTAATTGCATGGTTTGAATTGAATAAGAACCCTACCACTAAAAGTCCATATATATATCCAGAAACTCCAGTTCATTATGCATGGGATAAAAATGTGTGTCAGTGGAAAAGAAGAGACAAATTTGGAAAAATTATTGGTAGATTATATAATGTTGCACCATCTGAAACAGAAAGATACCATCTTCGATTATTATTGCTTCATGTTATGGAGACCACCAGTTTTGTAGATATTAGGAAATATAAAGGAATTGTTATTCCACTTTTAAAGAAACAGGAATGCAATGTGGTTTACTTCTGGATGATTCAGAATGGATGCGTTATTTGAAGGAAGTTTCTGTTTTCTAAATGCCTTTTCAAGCATATGGTGACAAGTGTATGCGGCAGTTATTTTCTTATATTTGCATATTTCAGAAGCCAAATGATGTATTACATCTATGGAATACTTTTAAGGAATCACTTTCAGCATATTATCATTTTTTCTATGACAATAATGTTAGTTAACAGTTAGCTCTTAGAGATATTAACAGTTTTTTTTCTACAGCATTCAACTTCTGTATCTGCCTTTAAATTACCAATTATTGAAAATTTCCCCATACTTTCAAATAGTCATTTTCCTACCAATAATAACCTTATTCCAGTATTATAATACCCTAATGAAGAACAAAAAATTATTATAGATCATATTATATCAGTAGTTGAACAAAATAATACCAAAATGTGTAATGCTTTTTTTATTGATGAACCAGGTGGTACTGGAAAAACATTTGTTTATAAAAACCTTATACATAGATGTTCAGAATTGGGTTTTGAAGTAATTGCTGTAACTTGGACTGGAATTGCTGCTATGTTATTACCGAATGGTCGTACTGTACACAGTCATTTTAAATTGCCTCTGAAATTGACTGAAGCCTCTGTATCATACCTGAAATTGAATAGCAAAGAGGCAGAAAATATCAAATCTGCTAGACTTATTGTTTGGGATGAAGCACCAGTGACTAATAAACATGCTTTGATGTGCATTAACAGACTTCTAAAGGATATTAAGGATACTGACATACCTTTTGGAAGAAAGGTTATTGTTCTTGGTGGGGATTTTAGACAAGTTTTACATGTTGTACCACATTCCTTCAGATAAACAATTATACAGAATTGTATTAAACTTTCACCACTGTGGCCACTTTTTAAGGTATTTAAACTTTCCATTAATATGCGTGCAAAACAAGAGGAATTAGAATTTGCAGACTTTTTACTTAAAATTGGGAATGGTGAATATCCATCTATAAATGAGGAAGAAAACAATACAATTGAATTGCCATCTCTTATAATTACTGAAAATAATGTTTCAGAAATATATGGAAATAAATTTAATTCACCAGATAAAATTACTAACTTTGCAAAAGTTGCTATATTAGTACCAAAAAATGAGCATTGCAATAAAATAAATTCAAAGGTTCTTGACTTATTACCAGGAAATTTACAATCCTATACAAGCTGCAATTATTTAATAACTCAAGATGAAAATGAAGTTCTGAAGTATCCTATTGAATTCTTGAACAGTTAAGAATTAAGTCATTTACCGCTTCACAATTTACAGTTGAAATCTGGATCAATAATCATACTCCTGCGTAACTTAAATCCTTCTCTGGGATTATTAAATGGAACAAGATTAGTTGTTCATAACAGTATGAAAACTGCTCGGATATGGAAATTATAACGTAACAATGCTGGTGAGAGAGTTCTACTTCCTCGAATAGATTTAACACCTTCAGACACCAGTTTGCCTTTTTCATTTAAGAGGCAGCAATTTCCCATTCGACTTGCCTTTTGTTTAACTATTAATAAAGCCCAAGGTCAAACTTTTTATAAAGTTGTTCTCTATCATACACAACCAGTATTCAGTCATGGTCAGTTATATGTGGCTATGTCTCGAGCCGATCATTTCAAAACTTAAAGGTACAAATAAAACCAAAAGGCAAAATAACATCTAATGTAGTGTTCAAAGAAATACTTTAAGATATAGATTAATAAATTTAATGTAGAGCTTAAAAGAAAGAAAAGCTCTAAAACAATGTATATTTTAATTTTTGAGATTTTTCATCATCAAATAGCATATTTATTTCTATTTTATGTGCATTTATGTCAAATTTTCATTTTTTTCTGCATGGCATGTTTCTATAAAGTGAAGAAATTTTTAGATTTTACATCTTTGATATTAGCATTGCATATTAATAATATGGTGTGAGTCTTCATAAGTTATTCTTCAGATTTTTTTTATGATAAACTGTCATTGAAAAGCCATAGTTCTTTTTATTGTGTACAATAACAAATTTTAATGTGTATTTGTCATTGAAGAGACATTTCTTTTTATTGTGTACATTAGTAAGTTTTAATGTGTATTTCTCTATTCTCAGTATTATGATTTTCAACATTTTACTGAGTTATAGAGTTACTGAGTACACGTACCATGTTTATAGTTTGTCATAGAGTAACCATATTTCTTTTTATTTTCAATAGTAATTCAGGGTTCAATAGTAATTTTTTTAAGTGTATTTCTCTATTCTTAATATTATGATTTTCAACATTTGGGGATGATATATTGAGTATAATTTGTGCATTAATACATTTATTTACTATCTAGCCGTCATGTTTTGATGGGTACCCACTAGTAAATAAATTAAATTTGTACTATATACAGTGCACTTTTGATTTTCCGTGTGTGGATTATCGTTGCTGAAAAAATCTGAAATCTTTATACAAAATAACTACGTATTTTATTAAAAACTGCTTACAAATTTCTTCTGATATACATATACACTGCTCAAAAAAATTAGGGGAGCAAGCAAAGAAGTTAAGAAAACCGTTCGAGACAGCCACGTAT